>KZ347972.1:2488-15812 GCA_002352805.1 Teladorsagia circumcincta | reverse complement strand
CATGCAAAAAATCATTTGAGAAAAGCGCTCCACGACCTGAAAGACCGTCCTTGTTAGACCTGGTCCTTTGGAAGGTTGAGAAAGCGTGTTCCAGTTGACTCGGTTTGCCTGTCATTTGCTGTTTCCGGCCACAGAATGCCATGCGAAGGTTTTCACAACAGTGCTGTGT
Organism: Teladorsagia circumcincta; assembly: GCA_002352805.1. Taxonomy (NCBI): domain Eukaryota; kingdom Metazoa; phylum Nematoda; class Chromadorea; order Rhabditida; family Trichostrongylidae; genus Teladorsagia; species Teladorsagia circumcincta. Next base: position 15,643 of record KZ347972.1, on the reverse strand, counting down.
TATAGGCAGTCTGGCCGGAAAGTGAGATTTCTAACTCCAGATGAAATATTTAGGCCTTGGTGATGCTATGAATCCATACCTTGGAACGATACGAGATAACATCAGAAGTGGAAAGTACCTTCATCTTATCGATGACGAAATGTTGGCCAACATTGGAATCTCGGCCCTTGGCCCGCGGAAGACTGTTCTTCAAGCTGTGCAACTGTTGCTTTATTTTGTAAGTAATGGACAAACAATGATATTTTGATAATTTCAAGTGGGAGTGAATCGTAAATGAGCTGCTTCTGTACTTTTGATCCCCAAATCCCAGATCCCCAAACTATCCAGAAATGAAGCTGTTTTTGGAAGTAGAAAGTTGAGCTAAATCGCGTCTTGCTGTGTCCCGAATCCTACGCAGCATCGTTGTCTTTGGTCTATGCAGTGACTTATAGAGGTTTGCCCATGCTGAATTCCTCCTTTGCTGTTCAGTGCCAATAATTGGCTCTTATTGTTAGAAGCATGGGAGGCTTGGCTAACCCGGTCTTCGCTCTGCCGACTGTACCCTTTGCGGTGTGAGATGTTGATCAGACTTAGCGATTCTGACCGACATCTCACACTGGCTCATCTCCAGTTGGTCAGACCTACCGATGCCACTAATGTAAGGAGTATAACGTCAAAGTATGGATGGGTGGTGTAGCGGCCGGTCCGAAGGTCGAATTTCGGGTTCAATCCGATTCCTGGGTCCAATAAACATTCCATTCCTCCAGGGTTGATAACTGCACGAATTTGTCCAGAAGAATTGAAGCACTGATTCGCAAAAAAAAACACTGGCGAAACGAACCACCTCTTATTCTTTTCAAAACAATTTTAACTTGTTAGTTATTTGCACGTTGCAAGTCATTGTAGAGATCGTAACACAATCGAAGGCTGCTAAGGCTCTGAACTAAGCTGTAATGCGTGGCGCATCCCGAAATGAATTAATAAGTCTTGAAACGTCCATTATCCCCTAATTTAAGAAAGCCTTATATTCAGTGTACTGAAGCTCCGTCTGAAAACCTGCAAAGTCATTCAATAAAGGTTGTCGTGGCTTGTAATGCAGTCATCCATGAGTTGGAAAAGGCTGTGCGCTGCCGTGATGCGAAGGTATCCTTTTTGCAGAGCTATTTCTGTGTGCTAATTTATCTACATTTATGTGAATTTTCTCATTTCAGCCGCTGACAAGAGTTCATGTTGTTTCAATTCTGAATAGTATTTCTCTCTCGATGTCTGTCCTTGTAGAAAACGTAAAGAAGCTGGTGTTTTGGTTGGATAGGTTATTTTCTATCAATTTAGTATTATATACACTACCATGATAGGTTTTCTTCTCACTAAATACACTTTGTATTTAGTTATAAATCATGATTTTTGTTTAGAAGTCCCTTTGATGATATCAAGCAATACATTGAAATTCGAAATCGCATCTCAATGACTATCTGGGATTTAGTGCGTAGTGTGAACGTTCAACCGAAATCCCTGTTCGGGGTTGCTCCAGAAATCATTCAGGTGAGATTCCAGTCCCGCTTAATGTATGGATGTCGCAAGAGTTTATCGGTAAGACAAGAAATCGATTTGTTTTCAGATTTTGATGTCGAATTCATTAATCGTATTAGCGCATAACGGACCGCCGTTGCACACGCATTTCCGCCCATTTTCTCATATTTTCTCTTCAGTAACCATCACTCGATCAATGCTGTGACTATCGCTGAGGAGCACATTGCTTCTCGGATCCGATAGTCTAGGCGGATAGTTTCAAAACATCACAAATGTCCGCATAAGTCAAGCGAAAGGAGTCCATTCTTTTGTTTGCACCACCATGTGATGCACTCGGGCCATTACGTGTTAATCAACACACTAGCGAAAATATGTTTCATTATAATCAACAACACCGAAATTTTTCCTGCAGATCGATACCAGGAATCAATCTTTAGTTTTTATGATGCAGTCCAAACATACGAAGCAGCACCCTCGAATAAATTCTATTGATAAACGCATAGTGGCGAGTAAACTCGTGTGCTTAAACGTAGAAGCGCAGGAAAAAAACGCGAAGGATAACAGTTTTTGTCCGTTTTCAGTGTTTTCATGTTTGACTGAGAAAACTTGCGACAACCTACATAATCACCTAACTACTATTGGCTTTGTGTAAGCTAATATTGTGGACTCTGCGATGACTCTCGAACTGCATTCCCCTCATTTATATTTCGTGTTTCAGAAAATTAATAATCTAAAGGAACAGTGCGAAAGCATTGTACGGGACATTGATGATCCTTTAGTGCTGTACACTGCTTATACTGAGCGAGCCCTTCTTCGTAGACATGATGTTAACACAAATTGGGTGAGTGGTTGGCCAATGTTACCAATAACAATTGCAGACAAGCCGTTTGATTGTTTCATTTTTAGGGTATTAATCTGCAGTCATCTTATCGTGGTGTTCATGTGATCAGCGAAGTCAAAGTAGGATCTCCTGCAGATCTCTGTGGAAGAATCGATGCTGGTGACGAAATCATGCTCATTAATGGCAAAACAGTGAGTTCCTCTTCCCTATCTACATTGTTAAGTGTTGATTCTGCATATTAAAGGTCATTGGATGGGACCTAACTCGTGTTGCACAGCGTCTTGGTTCCTCCACGGACACCGAACTGCACCTGGTTGTCAATAAAAGGCCTCGCCATTCAGTTCCACTTCCATTTAAAAAAGCAGTGAAGCCTAATCGCCCTTTAGCTAAAATGATTCCTGGAAGTCAAGCTACGGACACTGCTGAAAAAGGGAAACAGCTATTTAAGGTCAGATTTTTTTTCTTTGCGGCAATTGAGAAGTCATGTTGTTGCTTCATTCAAATTTATTTTCCAAGTTGGTCGGCATATTCAGGAAATCAATTACCCACTCAATCGTCGTCGATCTTCGACATTTATTGGCGATTTGCTCAACCTAATGGAGATGAAAGGGTTTGTTCAGATCAGGTTCTGATTATTTAAAGTTGAAATTCTTTGAATTGGAATAATTTTCAGGAAAAAACTTCGAACCACCAGGCGTTCATCTTTTTGTGCTGGGAGTCCACGGAGAGAATTCTTCCTTGAAGAGGATGAGCGTTCTTATGTGAGCTGGGATCTTTTGGAATTGATTGGGTAAGTCGGGCTTATTTTCGTTATCAGTGAGGCTGCAAACGCGATGGTTTTCGATTTCTAATTCGACCATACAGGAGATCGGAAGTCGAGGGATTTCAATTTTTCGGAGTATTTCAGTCATCCTTCACCCGACAATCACGAAGGCCCGATTGCTATTCCTCGAATAGTTCGTCGAGCTCGCACAATGCGACATCAGCCTGATGGTTATGTGAGGTCCTTCATAGATAATAAGCTAGTACAGGAAGTAGAAGACGACATCATAGCCGAACAATTGCCTTTCAACGTTGGATGTGAGAATTTTTTCTAGCCTCTATGGCGAATTATAAAAAACGAAAACATATACAGGACTCATTCATAATTGGTTCTCAGGTCGTGACGATCGCTACGATCGTGACGATCGCAGAAGCCACGGTCGAACGGGTAGGCGACGCGGTGACCCAGTGCAGGCTCAAACAATACGTGACTGCGCGTCACGGTATTTCTTAAGTCCAACTGTTCGAGTGGAGTAGTAGATGCGTATCGATCGTGCGACACTGCGATCGTAGCGATTGTAGCGATCGCATGTTCATCTGGAGACGGATATGTATCCAATGCGGTGTGATCGTTACTATAGACTATGCATGCGCTCTAAACGGAAGGAGCCAAAAGTTCTTCTCCTTGTCGCTTTTATACATAGCCTTCTAATGGTGAGTCTTGTCCTTACTCGGTTGGAGGCGTTGACAAGGGATGAGACTGGTAATGCACTTGGAGGTGTTGATAGTTCTAGATAGGAGCTCTAGCTCGAGCCGATCCCGCGAGGTTCCCATAGGTCTTTCCCAATCTGTGTTTTCTGGAAAGCTGTCCACCGAGAGAGTGATGGGGTGATGCAATTACAATTGGTCTTCCGGAAGGAGAATATAGATTTCCAAATGTTCTGGTGGTGGTGCTATCAAAAAGGCCTGCTTCTTGTCATTAGAGATTTCGGGATCATTAGAGATTTGTCATTTGATTTTGGCCGTGGAATTCCATCTTTCTCATTTCCTTATGCAAAGTTAACATTGTTTTCGTACGCCATGGGCAAAACGAATTTTTTTGGCCCTCCTTGAACGGAAGGCAGATCAGTAGGAATTCTTTGCAGGATCCTTCCCTGAACTTTACAAATTTGCAGGCCCGGCAGAGTTTGCTGAAGTTTGCATTGTTGAACCTCCAGAATTGAACCAACTCAATATAACGGAACCCAGTTGCTCAGATCCTGATTGGAGTGCACCTTACGAAGAGGCATCATTGCAAAGATTCCGGGCACCTGCCGGTGATTCCAACCTATCAGGTCTAACCCTAGACTCACCAAGGTATTCGTTTCTGAAAGTCTTCTCGTCAAAAGTTAGTTTCCTGCACTAATGTAAAGATATATTTGGTCTGTATCAGTCCTTTCAGGTTCGCAAGTGTTTCTGGTAGCGATGATCCGTGGGTCTTGCCGAGTCCAGCATCACTTACCTCCATACCCTCCATGTCTAGCCCAACACCGTTTCGTCTCACACCAACACGTGAGTGGAATGCTGATGACACTCCACCAACGCCAAGCACTCCCGACATGAAAACGGCGGAGAAGACCTTCGAAGGGTGGATCAGAAGGAGGTTCGATCTTCCATTACGACTTTCATAGCTCATGTTTTTATTGAGTGATTGTTGTGCTTCAGCATCTCAGTTCGTATAACTTTCAGAAAAACCGCAAAAGAGTTGTTCGCCAAAGAGGTTACCAACAAGTGGCCAAAGTGTTGGATGTGCTTGCGTGGACCATTTCTTTGCATATACCCAACACAATTTGTATGTTCTTTGGGAAGCTTACATTACCCGTTCATCACAAGAGCTTCATACACCTAAACCTCGGTATTCAGACTCGCCACGCCGATATGATCATCAACGTGGCTAAGTGCACTGTTTCTGACGAGACCGAGCTAAAAACATCGAAAAAATTGTACGTTTATTGACTTCTTCATTGCATTTGGTGGTGCTTCAAGTTTTCCATTTAGTGTTTTTCGCCTGTCAAGGCCACCAATTGAGCATCACTTTTCATGTTACAACCAGAATGATATGCGCATGTAAGTTTAATTATGTTGGTTATGGAATAATGTGAAATACTGACATTTCAGGTGGATCCACAAAATAAAGGTCGCCAGCGAGATGTATGGAGGCACTAATCGTGTGATGTCGAAATGTGAGCTTACCTACAAACTATACCGTTTTGCTCCGCTTTTAGTCCCTTTAGTATTCCTATTCACACAATGCGCTCCTTCCTCAGGGATCGTGTTGAAATGGGAGAACTGAGGGCGGATTTCTCCACCTTGTCCTCCCTTGTTTATATGAATGCCGTTCAATACGATTGAGCTTTGCATGACTAGAATCATTTCTTTTGTGGAATCGGTGTTGCCGCCACTTCCTGGTTTTGCCGTTTCTCTTGCTTCATGGTGATTTCGGAATACCAGCTTGTCATTTGTGTGCAGTGGCCGTCGGGAATCGTGTTGCATCGTTAACATGTGACGGCAGACCCAATGGTCTCGAAGCCTATTTACTTTGTATTATCGTCAACTTTCACAGCTTAAACATCTTGTCTCCTTCGCTGACGCGGTTTTTTTTGTAGTAATGACCAACAATTAAGCGAGGTGTGCAAAATTATTCGAAATGCTTCGCTGTTGCCTATAACTGTTTCCTTTCTTTTCTGACCTCAAGGTTATACTCAACTATGCGACCATTATAGGAAAGTATAGGAAAATTGAAGTCTAACGTTGAATTTTAATTGCTACCAATTTCAGCCGTTTCTTATCTTGAGGTGGAGCATGGTGAAGCTCCTTTTGAACATTATAATACACTCACAGGGTTACCATCGCTAATGACACAAAGCCAGGTTTGTTTCTGTTGTAATACATTATGTTATGTAGGGCTATTGTACCTATTTATGACGTGCTATTCAGCGTGAGGAACCACCTGTCGGCTCTCCAGTAAGCAATACCCTTCCACGGTCAACAACAGGTTCAATTTCAAAACATTTAAGACCTTCTGCATCGAGGTTTATCTCGAAAAAGTGAGGTCGTTATTTTTTCCGAATCTTTACATTCTGTTAAGTGTACTTAACTGCTTTTATTTCGCTGTAGTAGTTGACGAGGTAACGAGTAGAGCTTTTCTATTACCATGTTGTAAATAATTAGTTCGTGTAGTGAGCATAGTTGAAGCGTGTAGTGAGCTTTTTGGAAGCTTTACAGCTGTACTTTAACAAGTTTTATGTGCAATATATGATCTGTTTGCTTTTATTTTCTCAGCTTGTGTCGTGGATTCGGTATCGTGAAATCTTTCCTCATGTCGTGATTCTTTTTCACTAGTCCTATATGAATGTTTTACCGGTGGAATGTGCATATTCTGAATGACAGAGTACTTTCTCTTATATTTCTTCAGACTTTGTTGTGTGACCAATGGACCTAGTAAACATACGTAAAAGACCTCTTGCAGGTGTAGATGTTATGTGTATTGACGTGGATTCTTCTTATTTACTCAGGCTACACTTCTTCCGATAGGCATACTGTGTCTGTGGTGAACAGCGACAAGTATTCGCTGGCTCGTGACAGACGATATTTGATCTACGATGTAAATCATGGGGAAGGTTTCAATCTTAGAAGAGACGTTTATATGAGAATTGCGAATACTGTGAGATTACTTAGAAAAGCTGGTGAGTATCAAAATCACATATTGTTGTCTTTGGGAGAAAAATAATCTGGAAATCCCCTGTGCCCATGTTTACCCACACGTGTGGTGAATGAGTGAGACTGCTGATCAAACATATCAGAGTTTGGGTACAAGTAGGTGTGAGCTTAAAGCGAGAGATCACGATGAGATTTGTTGGATTTACAGTAAAATTGGAGATGCTGACTAATGTGTTTGTAGCGAAAAGAGCGAAAAAATCCGTCTAGAACTCGCAAAATAGGGCCTGTTACCCTGCGCGTCGACCATCGACATAGGAGGATCTAGCAACCTAGTGAGGTCAACAACAGGTTCAATTTCAAACATTTAAGACCTTCTGCATCGAGGTTTATCTCGAAAAAGTGAGGTCGTTATTTTCCCGAATCTTTACATTCTGTTAGGTAAGTCTTCTATGTCGTTTGCACGTATTAATTTGATGGCCATCATCATGCCAGCAAACATCATGCTTTGTGATAACGTTTTCCACATAGAAGTTATACGATACGGCCGCTCGAAGTGAGATACCCTTTTAAAATGATAATCGGACGATGTAGCTGCTGGCAACCACTGATAGGCGGGGCTCAGGCGGAGGCGGAGCTCAGGGAAGATTGGTAAGCCCAGCGTTCTGCAACTAGCGCACCTTGGGCCACGAAAAGATCACATATCGCATCCTCTGGCCCCTGACTACTGCTTCCACTATACATTTACTTCTATGCCGCATCCACCCTTTATCGTAATCTTTCGCTTTAAAGGCACTGTAGACGGTAACCTGATGTGGCTTAAATGTGAAAGGAAACGTGCGATATGATGCGATGATAAAGAAGGCTCGATGTATGGGTGAGATTAGCCCGATAGGAGATATAACGCGACAAGATTGCAAGATACGGACCTAAAAGTTTTTCAGAATCAAAAATTGACCGACAATGAGAACAATATCGCAAGCGCAAACGCGGGCAGATGTGGTGGTAAGCGGCATGTGGAGCTACCTATCATTGCAAGCCGGGAGATGAACTCTGGACGTTCAGACCACCCAAGTCCTCCATCCCTCCGAGGCCGGTCAACTGGTATGAGACTTGTTCGGGATAAAAAAGCGGCAGGTTGTTGACTTATAATGCATGACCGCACTTTACAAATCACTGTATAGACAAAATCGCATTCAAAGTGCCGCTATGACTTTAATGGAAGAAGAATACGTGGCGTATCCTGGAAGAAAACTATCAGCTCCCAATGTCCTTTCTTTATTACAAACACCAAGTACCCCTGGAGGAGAGTAGAATTCGTATTTTGAACATAACTGTTGCAACAAGGGCACTTTCTCCACGAAAATTACTAGTAAACTTTTTTTGGTGCATACACATTTTATGGTGCTCACTGCCTTCGAGAACACTCCATGCTTGCACAATGGGGTTGTTAATGTGGGTCAAAAACGGAACCGTAACTGTTTTGTGGACCCCAGAAGAAAAGGAAAAGACATCGTTTAAAGGCATTGAGGGAGCATAGAGACGAGCAAGGCACAGCCATTGAAATGACATCAATTCTAAGGCTGATTGTGAGTCACCGGGTCACGAGGGGAGCATCGAGCTAGTGTTACAGGTTCATGTCAAGAAATCAGTACATCCAGGGCGCTTGAATGCCGGCTTCTTCTAATGCAGGCTTCTCCTTTCTGAAGGGTGATGTCACGATAAGGTCTTGGGTCAAAGAAGGGGAACATACTTAGTGGAAAGGTAGCCGGGTCTCCTAGGAGTGCGGGACGATGCACGCTTCGCAGCGGAGAGTATGCCCCACTGGCCTAGCAGGGCCATACCCGCGCCGCCCGTGGTGCCCACCCTTCCACCGTCTGACTATAGCGGTTAGCAGAGAAAGCGTCAGCATATAAGAGCGCAGCATGGTGAGAATCGCATCAGTGCGGAAATCAGCTAACAGAGGAGGGGTCCCATTTATAGGGTTCTGGGCAATTTGTCATGGTTTTTCTTCATCCCTGCACCATTGACCACCTCTACCTTGACTTCTAATGGTCCGCCTTCCATCGTAAAGTCCACCTTCAGATAAGTAATCGTAGAATGCGTCTTTGAATGAAACAAGGTCGTGCTCAGTAAAACTTATGAACGCCAGATTACTAGCTGGTCCTATTAGGTTCTGGTGCGTGCCACACCCACCGCTGATATCTGACCTCCCCTCCTCGTGTGACTTTTGTACACCTTTTCCCGTTCTTGAGAGTCGGACCCGAATTATGAGGACTAGTACGAAATGCCGTTCTTTCAAGGCACGCTCCGCCCATTTTGGGCGGGCCTTCGCTCACATCATGTATGCTGGGAGTATCTTAGACATTGCTTCCTACACTCATTTTTTCTGCTCTTCAGTATTTGTCCAAACCGAGATATAAATTTGTTTTATTAAGCCGCGCCTTTCAGAGAACACCCCGCCCACCAGATGAGTCTCCGTAATCCGACCTGGCTTATCAATGGACCCCTTTACTCATTTTCCCCAGTCTCTAGGCTGTTTTGGAATTGAATTTGAGGGTTTGGTCGTCAACACAGCTCATTTAGATACACGCGCCCACTGTAGGCCCCATGCCTCCCTCTCTTTTTATACATGGTATAATGAACATATCCGCATTTTTTCCGTGATTCCAACGTTTTTTTTCCTTAATCGGTGGTCCATTCCGCACTCCTATCTTCATATTGGACCGGAATCGCCATACCAGCGAACTGTGATTGTGAAGTCTGCCTTTAAGGTGAAAGATAAATGTGATGCCCTTCTCTATCATTGTGATGAATCAGTGAAGACTTCGAGGAGAAATTACTTTTGAAAAATCATAGTTCGTGCTCAGGAGAACCGTTTGTTCTGGTGCTGCCGCCTTGGGGAGGTCTCTATCATTGGCAAAAGCAGGAGCTGAAAGTGCGGTGGTCAACCTTCTTTGACATTGACAGTCTGAATGAGTTTGTGCCTGTACTCGAGTTCGAAGACTTCCTAAAAGGTATGTTTTTTTTAGTGAAGAGAAAGTTCGAAAAAGAAAACCTTGTGGGGTTGTTTCATTCAGAAATTTCTCTCTCAGGTGATCAAAATTAAGTCAATCGGCTGTTCAGTACTTGCTAATTACTGTGTATCGCTCCTTGCATGATTGACCAACGAGTAAATAGATAAATAAATAGATAAAAACGAGTAAATCGGCCATGCATTTTAGAATTATTTGGAGCTCATACAAAAGCATGGCGAGAACAAAGGTTCACGCTGTCCGGCAATTGTTGACTGAAACGTTTAGCTGAAAAAAAAACTTAGCAATCTCAAAGTGAGCGCTAAAACTCTCTCACTTGTTTTCACCTTTCAATGGTATCTCAACAACTCATCTAACGAATTGTAGCAGAGCAAAGCCTGAGGTTCAGTGCCTCTGCCATTGTGGCTTCAATGCATTCATACATTTCCATCCTCCCATCGCCCACATTTTCAGTTTTCCCATAATTCGTCCACAGGAAGGGGAAGGATCATGCGGTATGAACAACACTAAAATCTTCCAAATCTATTGAAGTCCTTCAGAATTTTCCATTCACAACACTCTAAGACACTCGCGCCGGTGGCAGCCCATATGGGCTGCCGGCTAGTTTCCGCCTACCAACCGTTAATCGTAATTTTTTTGCATGCTTTTGATATCAAAATATTAACACCATATAGATTATATCAAAACTACTTTGTGCTTTTTATGTTCTTGTCCATTTTCTACACATAATCTACACATTTGAGGTGAGGCGGCGGCAAAATTGTGTCCGTCCCAATAAAAAGCAAAAAAAGCCGTCGTGAGTGAGTCGGTGACAAACCTTCCCACGACTGCTCCTTTAGAACATTTCCTAATAGCTCAAATACGGCCCGTCTATCATCAAGGTTCCCTCGATCAGCGCTTGGTCTCGGTGGGTGTGAATGTGAAATGATCCCACGAGTAATCCCTATAGGAACAGTAGCCATTTTGTGGGAATCAGTAGATTCGTTAAAGGGGCAGTAGCGTCTCACTGAGCTAGGTGACATGTGATTATGGCCCCTCACAGTTGCTCAACAGTTAACCATAGAAGTGTGAGCGACATCACAGAGAAGTTGACATTAAGCATTTATATTGAGAAACCCCTTGTAACTTCAAAATAGGTAGTTACTTGAAAGGTGGTAAACTTTAATGACCTTTCGGCCTCTTGTGAGGAAGAGCTAACATGGACTAGCTATAGGTACATACCTAGCGTAGATCCGTGAACTACACGTTTCGATTGTTTTTATCATTTCCTCGGTGTGACATGTGCACGATCAGACGCTGAGACCCGGCTTGGAATCTTAGATCGGCGTGGAATCCTTCATAATTATTCAGCAAACTTCGGGAACGAGAGCAGTCTCTTCACGGCGCTACTTGTCGTATTCATTTAGGTTCCAACCAGGGTCAACTGTCCGTTCTCCAATCCAAGAAATTTGACGACCCTTCACCCTTTTGAAGGTCTCGATACCACCCTCCACCACCACTATCGGCCTCAAGAAAATCCCCAATACGACCACCTTTCCCAATCCCCGACCACCATCCTTACTGTAACGGCAGTTTCCATTGGTTCTATGACCGGTCGACACGCTCAAACTCTATCACCACTTCTTCTACCTCCAAAAACTCTTCGCGGAAGGTCAAGAACCCGTCAAAAAACTACCTTCTCTGCCGCAGTGCGACCCCATCAAATTCCATAAATATGACGCCTCCCACTTTTCATAGCTCCACCTTCGCTGATCATATGTGACCCCTTCAGACGTTACTTGTATCAATGCACGGTTGACCCCACTTCCATGGGCACTGCAGTCATAGAAGCATTCTTATAGAACTTTAATTCTTACGCTTCATATGTAACGAGGTTTCGAGAGATTACCCAGTCGTTGCATCTTTTTTTCAATGAATATTCAAATTTAAGCATAGCAGATACTTCATTTTCATTATTATTTGATTTATTTTCCTCATTTTGTGTTTCAAATCACATTCGGTGTATTTGAGTTACAGAGAATGGTCCACAAATAGATCAGGTCGTATACCTGCAGCCATACGAGGAGGGTTGGGGAGACGAGTACAAGTTGAAATACGACCGTAGACCATGCATCGACGGATCTCGTTTTTATCAGCAAAGAAACGACGGTTCTTGGTGAATTCATGGCCAATCGGGTTCATCCGCTCAGTTTTCTTGTAAATATACGAAGCATAGTTCAGGCGTGGTTGGTTTTTCTCCTATGAAGAGGTGCACGCGAAGAAGTTCGAGTGCATTTCGATTCAAGGCGATTCGGCAACATTGAAAGACCTCATGATCAACGAATATCCCACACAGTCAGTACGTTTCCTTCCCATGGTGCCTTGCGCCTCCAGGACCGTCTTTCCTTCCAGGGCGAGCATCTTCTTCGATCGAGGCGAGGCGATTCTCCATCAGCATTATGGTGATGTCTATTACTGGGAAGCGCGACGAAGCATGCGTTATGCTAAATACCTCATAGAAGCTGGAAATCTCTTCAGGTAGTTGATGTACCGTTTTCAGGATTCTGGTCATTACGACAGAAAAGGTCATCTCTTCGTCATTTCTTGAAACTTGTATACAGGGGTGGGGGGGGGGCAAAAAAAGGAGTCACTCTGCCCATGACGCACATCATCAAACTTTTTGTTGCAAAGACTGCCGCTATAATTCGGGGTTTTGCGTCGATATATTCCTTAGATGTCCCCCATGAGCAGAAGCTGGCTCACCTTCACTGCCTTCCCCGTCTCCAGAATATGACGTCGTCCGTCATCACCGTCGAGCTCAAGGAGGCCTACAATAATCGCTCCCTTCTGAAGCTGCTGCGTATTTTCTTCAATAGGATAAGTGGTGAATAGTTTATCAGATACACTAGCTGTGACTATACAAGATACCTTTCGACCAGCGTCTCGGAGTCGTCGATATGGTCTATGGTTTCTCGACGACCCCGTTGAGATCGTACCGTGCATCATGTTTCCGTGGGAAAATCTTCTGATGTCGCCGGTGTAGAGGAACCTTATATAATTTTTCTGATGGAATAGAAAGTGCTCTTCAATATACAGTTGGGCTCATTTGGTTCGATTTTGGAAAGGGACAATTTATTTTGCTTCGAACATGGGTGGAGGTGACTCTTTTTTTTTGCCCCCCCCCTGCATAGATGTTTCTCAACCTTAGCGCAGTAATCTTTTCACTTTACTATCATCAAAATAAAATAAGTTCCGTGGATTTCTGCTAATTCGACGTTGTTCAAGTTTGCTGAGAAGCGAGCCTGCTAAACTTACAGAGCTCACGAGGGAAGG
>KZ347971.1:0-24184 GCA_002352805.1 Teladorsagia circumcincta | reverse complement strand
GTTTCTTAAAGAAAATCTATTGATGAGGGAAATTTCTGTCAAATCTTTTTGCACTACCTAATAGATAGACAAAGTAGACGAAAATAAAAAGGATGTGAGTAAATAAGTAAGTAATAAGTAGGTAAATAAAAGCAAGTAATTAATAGAACACCACACCATATGGTCTTTAGGCACAGTTGGTCTTCTCCATGATCATTTACTTTTCAGAGTCACAATGGCAACTGTTGGCTACGGAGATGCTAAACCCGTCACCGTGTGTGAGTTGGATTCTATCAGGTTGTCCCATAATTAGTGAATCACTTTGGGTATTTTTGAATCCAAATTTTTTGCTCTTTCATTCGAACTCCTTCCCAATCCGAACATACACCTCTGCCATCTACAATGTATTGCCCACGCGTGGGAATTTCGTTGCTGTCCTTCCTCTGGAATTGTAGGAGCTCTTGAACGAAGAACGACTGGAAGTTGGGTTCAAGGTCACGTCACTTTGCGCACAATTTCTTCCTGGGGAAGAGAGCTGAAGCTCAGATTGGATTGTCTTTTGCTAGCAAGTGGTCAGGGTTACACAACGGAGATGCAAGAACTGCTAGTCTGAGAGTTTCCAATTTTTTATGAATATTCTCCGTGAGGTGAGGTCGAACGACATTGAAAAAAACCAGACTTTGATTTGCCTCGCTTTCAAATTGAAGGCGTCGTCAGTACGCTGCCGACGTTTGCTTTCTTTAATGAACCTAGTATGATAGGGCGGCGGTCACAAGCGCAAGGTCCCTCCGGTATTCCACCAATATCTCGTAAGTGTCGAACTTAGACAAGGTTGGGCTTTTGCTGTCAGAACTCCCGAATCGTGTGAGCTAGGCTACCGTTCCTTATGAATTTGATAGCACACTCCACTCAGTCCTCAACGCCGGTAAATATGCTGAACGATCATTGTAAGGAAGTAAGGGAGGTCAGAAGAAAGATGGGAATATCACATCGTGTTTCGAGCTGACTCGGGCTCAGAGCACGGGAGGAACAAATTTTCAAATCTTGAGGACTCTATTGAGTTGTCCGCATTTCATCATCTTACCAAGTTGAACACGCCCTGGCAAATAATGACTAGTTCCTCCGGATTCAATCTCAGTGGCGCCAGGTAGAGCAATGAGATTGCCAGTTCAGGGGTAGTTGGACTGTGAGTCATCTCCAAATAAAAAAGCCTTCCCCGGAATAGAGTAAACCGCGGGTGCACCGTTGATCGTGAGAGCGTGCCCCCGCCTATCTGCTGGTTGATCCACTATCCTGTTTGGCGTTTAAATGACCCTGATCGGAAGCGATGAAGAGGTAAGCCAAAAACTAGGGTTCTAGAAAAATTGCTGTAATAACCGCGTAAGGCAGCGTGTAAATTGGCTGACTAATGCACAGGTAAGGTAAGTGTGAGTGCCACTTCGCGAAACATGTTTCAGGCCTTCACGATTTTTTTTTGGAATTCTTATAGCAATGAATGTAAAGTGATTCACTAATTATGGGACAACTTAATATTTGAAAAATTTGAAAAAAAAACAGATGCTACAGCGCCAACTTCGGCACGGAAAAGGGGAAAAAACCAACCGTTAAAGCGAGAGATTACGATGAGGTTGGTTGGATTCACAGTGAAAGTGGGGATGGTGACTAGTGCGTCTGTAGCGAAAAATGCGAAAAATTCCGTCTAGAACGCGCAAAATAAGGCCTGTTTCCCTGCCCATTGACCATCGACATAGGACGATCTAGCAACCTAGTGAGGAGAAGTTTGCAGGTGTTAACCTGATAGCCATCATAATGCTAGCAAACACCATGCTTCGTGATAACGCTTTCCACACAAAAGATATGTGATACGGCCGCTCTAGGTGAGATACCCTTTCAAAATGATAATCGGACGATGTGGCTGCTGGCAACCACTGATAGGCGGATCTCAGGCGGAGGCGGAGCTCAGGGAGGATTGGCAAGCCCAGTGTTCTATAACTAGCGCACCTTGAGCCACGAAAAGATCACCTATCGCATCCTCTGGCCCCTGACCACTGCTTCCACTAATGCATTTACCTCCATCCCGCATCCACCCTTTACCATAATCTCTCGCTTTAATGAGAGCGACACTGAGACTTTTTTCAAAGCGATGTCTTGTGTGCATTGAGACTTTTGACATTTAAGACATCCTCTTTGTGTATTCCCTCTACGAGTTGGTGACATCGCAAACGGAAGTGAGTAGAGCGAAAGTCTCATACATAGGAAAGACCCGGCGGCTCTGTTTAGATACAAAAAACAAAAACGTGTTTCACATGATGTTCTCATTGTTGGCAGCCTCGAGCTGAAAATTGCCTCTCAGCCTTTTTCGCCATTTTCTTCGCGTAGGGCTAAACTTATGGTTAGACACAGCACAATCTTCCACACTGCGACATCAAATACATCTGTTTCAGTCGGCAAACTGGTAGCGACAGCTACCTCTATATGTGGCATCATTGTGTTGGCCTTCCCAATATCGATGATCGTTGAGAAATTTGCTACGGCTCAGCAAAGAGCCATTGAAGACGAGCAGTTGAATCAAGGTCTGTTTTCGACATTCCTATCGCTATTTCTTTTGTAGATTTTGTTGATTTTGTTGTCTTTCCTTCTGAATCCAAACGTACATGAACCAGCTTCTGAATGTTATAAGAGTGGTTGCAGTGAGTTGTGATAGGTGTGACGGGTTATTGTAGCGATTAACAGGTAGGATCTTCAAGCGATAGTCGTTCATCGATCAGACCAACACTTGTAGAAGTAAATTCTTACCGCACTCATTTTTCTGCTCATGCTTTGAGAGTTTTTTTCGCTATCGCTTTTTCATTAGTGCTTGTCTAAGCCTCTAACACATGTATTTCCGTCTTTTGAAAAGAAAATTGCCGGGATTCGACCGTTTAGCGTTTAGCCATGCGCTAAACGGAAGCTGATCCTCCCCCCATTACACATAGCGCTCCTCTCTGCAGTACGTTCTTTTCGTCTTTTCTGGCCCAGTTCAGGTTGGATAGTTGAAGAGTTAGATAAGGACCGAGTTCAAGTTGTCCGTAGAACCCCGACAGGGATCGCAGAGACGCCGACGGGTCAGCGGATGCTTCGCAGCGCGTACTGTGTGATGAGAAACGTAGCATGGCACACTATGCATATTAAACCTGACGCTAAATCAATTCAGACCGAGCGCATAGTCGTAGCATAGATAATAACGACCGTCCTGTTCGATACTCGGGTAGCTCAAAGCACAGTTCGAAAATTCACCCATGAAAATGAAAATCCACTATAGTCATAAGATGCTCCCCACATCTTATGACCATAGTTACGATGGCCTTTCCTGATTATTCTAACCGTTTTGAAATGACGGTGTCACTATCCGACATGTGTTTGATTGATCCACAAGTGACCCAGACTGACTGTAAGAGATACTGTAGCTCCGTATGAACGTTTTCTATTTCCTCTTATTGCACGAACTATTTCTTTGTTATTGATATAATCAATATCTCTATTTTCTTACAACTACAACTTCTACCGTTCCACTACATTAGCTTTTTCAGAAAACAGATCTACACGGTACATTACCAGGTATGTACAAATACCCGTAGCACCAATCCACATATGCATGCTTATTCACTCCTTATCCTACCACCGTCTGTAACAGCAGGAAGGGTCCGCGAGAATTCATGTCTTGGAATCCCGACTATCAATTCTCCATGAGAATTAAATTTTAGCAAGCAACATGGAACTCTCGAAAATAACATTTGCAATGGTACAGTCGACTACATCGAGATTGATTTACTTGCGTTTCGATCGTCAGCATAAGACTTTTTGGTCAATAATCTGTAATAGCTTGATAACCTTGCATCTCCACGCACGCGAGTCGAAACGTTGCTGGAAGCAGTAGCATCGGGTGGTATGCAAGTCCATAAGAGGTAGATCTTGCCGTATACCTTAACTATCCCAGCTGTTCCATTTTGAGGGCAGCAATGCACCCCCTGTAATCGTGGATTAGAACACATCGCTCCGCTACTTTCACTTTGTAATTCCGAAGAGCTGAAAAAAGAAATGACGCTGACATTGTGGCGGTAGTTCATCGCACCAGTCAAATACCAACTCTGGTGTTTTATATAATTTCTGTTTACATATTTCATTATTGCGAATCGAACTCTTGAGGATTCTCTTTGATAAGGTGCATATAACAAAGCTTATTTTGTACGTTTGAAGGCAGCGATTACGCTAGGTTTTAGAGCGGCTGGATCAGAGAGCTCAATGATACGGCGATGGCAAAAAAGCAGAGAAATCCTTAAAAAAAAACGTCTGACGGGCTGCCTTGTGTGGCGGTTGATTGGTGCTCACGAAGCGACAGCGGCTAAGAAAGCAGATGTGCTGCTGCCGGTAACACAGATCGTCCCAATCACCAAATGAACTAGTGCGCGGACTGCTTTTGAAAGCGAAGTGCTTTCAAACAACCAGCGCATCTTTCGTCGTGAAAGCGCCACATGGCCTTCTTGGCAGCCACGTTACTGCTTCGCGTGGCACCTTTCCGATGCGCCCCCTCTTCATCGTAATCGCTTCATTCAAGTGGTGCTTCTGGTTTTCCTTATTCGCTGTCAGGAAAAAGGTTGTTCTACGACAGAAGTGCTTGGGAAATATAGCCAAAAGAAAGATCTTTCTCTTTCTCCAGCAATTCTCCAAAGGCTGAGCCCTGAAAGTTTGGCCTTACATTAATAAATATGCTTATGAGAGTTTTCTGATAGTGAAAGCTGCACAGTGACTTTCGAAAAAATCTGCAGAAGTACAATTTCCTCAAAATTTCCCGCTCACAGAACCCGAGTTTTCCGAGCTATACGGCAAGGAGGCATGGTGACAATTTTTACGTGAGCGCTAGTATCATGCTATCTTATTCCATAATACAGAAGTAGCTGCCGGACCATTACGAGAGACCTTAAAATCACACACATTCCTGCGGTACCGTCGTCAGCGATTTGGGCAGTGCCCGGCAAGCTCTGAAGCAAGGCTTCACACTCAATTCAGGCTTCTAAACTCGTCCACAACTTGGCTACTATGACACAGTTTTTTTTTATATGTAAAGCATGCGACCAACACATATTTCGATTCAGTTGTAGAATTTTCCATGTGAAGTCTAGTGAAATCTTTTTCCACGACATATTGATTTTCTTGATTTTAAGGCACTCTTTCTTCCGCATTACAATTACTTAGTTGAGCATTTATTCAAAATTGCTGTTGTAAAAGCCATTTTATCTTTCATGTCATCTAGGTCAGATCTGTCCTGCTTCCACAACATCAGTCACCAGCAGAGCAGATCTGGCCTCGGCGGCACTATGATTCGAGCCCGAATTCCATAATGACATTTCAGCCCAAGTCACAGCTGCTGCGAACAACTACCTCTTACGAAGGTTCCCAACACGGCGGAAGATACGACGTGAACGCGTCAATGGTACAGTTGCTACGAGTCCCCTGATAAGCACAGTTGCGTAGTCTCGGACAACTGTCACAACAACTTCCTGGCTCAACGGAGAACACTTCTTATTCCACAATGTTCTCGGCAATACGATGATCGTGATGTTGATCTTTGTACAAATGTAAATGTTTTGTTTTGGATGGAGATATCATTGGAATAGTATTTATGAAGACTTCTTCCTTGGTTTTTTCACACTGTACCGCACCGGAAAGATAGTGGGCACTAAAAATCGGCACTTCTACCACTTGCATGAAGTAGGTGCCACTCGAAAATGAAATTTCACCTGCGGGAAGTGATCCTTCCATCACTTCACAGTTTTCAAATTGTTGTAAAAGAGGATGTTGAGCAATAACAGCAAAACATTTGGCCCATTTGGGACTTGAAATTGGGTTTATGCTCGTCGACCACTGCGCTAAAAGCAAATAAGGCCCACCAAGTTCCGAACCCCTGACCACCAGTACGGGAGTCCAGCGCTGTAAACTGCCGGTCCTCAATTTTACAATAACGCTCCAAAGGGGCGATGTTCCGACTCCATCAATTCGAAAAAGAGTTCGAGCATTCGATAGAGAGTCCTAATCTTCTAGTTTATCCTGTTGGACAGTAGTTGCTAAAGGTTGAATCCGAAGAAAGTTGTAGTCATTGAAAGCCAAAAGACCCGATTGTGCACAAAAAACAATCCAACGGGGTGATTTTTTGAAGAAATGAAAGTTCACTAAAGCTTGAATACCTTTCAGAAAGGAAAGAATCAAGAATTCGAGAATCTCCTTACCATTTTACCACTTTTTTGTTGAAGAAAATTAAAACTTTTCAAGTGATTAGTGTGCATTTTGGTGGATTCTTAGCTCTCTACCACATAACTAAAAGGCTTCTGGAGATGCTGTACAAACATAGTGGTTTTCTGACCTAGTACTCTCGTAGATTTCAAATCTATCAGCGTAGTGGAAATTATTGACTTTGAACAGAATTACACTCACTTGGGAAGTAGTAGTCCTCGGTCTATCCTCGCTTGCGAAGTAGTAGATGAAGTAGTAAACACAAACGCACACACGAGCACCAAGTGTACACAATAAGTATTTGATATCGAGATTCGCTGAGAGGAGGGAGTCGTAAAAATTCGAAATTGGTCCGACCTTAGGTTGACCCTGGTTGAAACATTCTCATGCAGAGCTAAACTCAACGTTCGGCGGTCATTTGCATGACACTACAGGGTGGGCCAAAATTATAGTAAACGCAAGTGCGCGAGGATGAACTCAATTTTTTCCTAAACTGTCCCTCGTCCTCTTCCTTTCTGGGCCAGGGTCAAGTGAGATGTCGAGGAAAATTTCGAAATACGACCCTCCCTTCTCCCCATACCCACTGCAGATCAAGTCCAAGAAGTACTCTACCGACAAGCTGTGTATGAAAACGTTGTTTAATCATCTCCAAAAGCTTTCCTGAGGGGAAAAGCTCTTCTGCCTTTCCCTCCATCATGAAGGTCTTCACCAAAATAAGAGTAAGTAGAATAAGTAGAAGAGATTGCAATCTGAAAGTAGATTTGGAAGGTTTTCGACGAGCTTCTTGTCACCAGCATGAAAATTATGAAAATCACGACGAAGTGTTCAATTTGGGTTGATTAACGAGGGAAATTCGAGATGAGTGCGAGAGTTTTTACAATTTTCGAAGCCATTACTATGTTCAAACTCGTCCTCTGTGAAAAGTAAATACGTCATCAAAAAGTAGAAGATTTGCTCTATCCAATAGTCAGCTGAACACCTCAATACGTTCAGTATTCGAAAAATGGCCACGTCGAGGATTTTTGTCCAAGGACTGCCTAAAGGTACTTTTTCACTGCATTGACCTTCTTTCAACGACTATAGTCTGCCAGGGGTGATTATGTACAAAAAGTGAGAGTAACATCCACCTACTTTTCTCTTTCTAATGAGTGTAAAAATGTTTAGTGAATCTCAACTCTGACAATTATATGCTCATAAATTTGATGCTGAAGACTGCTTTTTCTTTTCTCTTTCTAATGAGTGTAAAAATGTTTAGTGAATCTCAACTCTGACAATTATATGCTCATAAATTTGATGCTGAAGACTGCTTTTCTTGTTGAATAATGGATCCTTAGCTGCCACTTCGCACGAAAACTTCCACAAACCTCCTGATCTTCTTCCGAATGGATATTTTTCTTCAAAGAGCCGTAGTTGAAGTGCGTGAAAATGATTTGGCCAACTCAGGGACGCGCCGTGTGCTTCACATCAGTTCATATTCGTGGCTCATTTGAAAGATTACATATTCTTCGAAGCTTGGGAATTTAGGTTTGCCTAACCAGTCGTAATAAATCACTGAGGTAGGGTAAAATCACAACGCGGCTTGAATCATGGGAATTTCTTATGTATGTGGAATGACATTGTTATTGGAAATACTGGCTCGCACAGCTTGCAGCGTGCACATCATCGATCACTTATTGATGTTTGCGTTTTTGGAGTCCTCCGACAGTGATGATCCTACTGCTTCCATCCTTCCAACGAGCTAAATACGACCCCCCCCTAACCGACCTATGGAGGATTCCTCAACGCACGCTTGACCCTGTTCTGATCATAATGTGGCAGAGCACGATGTCTCCCCCCTATTGAGACGAAAATCACAGAGTTCTCAGAATTGGTGAAACACCCACATCACGTTATGCCTACCTCCAAATTGAACCAACAAAGGGCTCTGGCACGCTGCATGTATTATATAATCACTTCAAAGTAACAAAGAAGCTCTTATGGGTAATGGTTGAAAGCTTCATAACGTTAGGAACAACCTGAGATAGAAAAGTAGGAGATTCAAAGATTGCAGTTATCACCAGGACAGATACTGAACGCAGAACTCGTCCTCCCCCTTGTGACTTTCGAATCGCCACTCGATAAAATTTATGTAAGAGGCCACTTGGGCTGTCTTGAGATCCATTGTTGTCATGGACAAGAAGCCACTAGTGTAGATTACTTCGGAGGTCTTAGAAGTACAAGGCGCCTACTCATGAAGCAAAAATTCTGCAAAAAGGGATTTTCTGTGTCGATAGTCTTCCAACAACTTCTACCTAAAATACCCCACCAACCTCAGCTGAATATTTGCATAGAGAACGTGGAGGAAAGGGCAACCTAGTTCCCCAGGAAAGCATGGTTTCTTTGAGAGAGCACAACAAAAAATTTGGAATCATTTTGACACGTCACACGTGCGTGCCACGGTGCACGCCTTTCCCTTTATGTGAAGGCCAGTATTAATACAGCAGTCAACAGATTTCAAGCCCAACCTAGCTTGCTTTGCGATAATGGTCTCCAAAACTTTTTTGATGTCGATTTGTTAACTAGGCCTACATTCTTTTTTTGTGATGTAATGATTTGGTTACCATAGTTTCGGCCCACGCTGTAGAAATATGAACTGGCACGGTTCGTGGACACCTAATGAGGCTATCGCTTTCGATCGTTTAGAACAAATTCAGATCATCTACTAATCGCGTAAATAGCGGGCCGTAAAATCGGCTGATGTTCACATTTTCGAGAAGCTATTGTTTTTTTTCAAGTAGATATGATTGTCTTTTGAAAACAGAGTATAGCCCAAGCAATAGCACATGTGTCGTGCCCCGTGGTTTGAGCAAGCGAGATGCACCGGGGTTCCGACCACGGAAAGTGGCAAACGTGGTATTCCAGTGGATGCCCGCAACACCTCGTTAGAAAATGTGAGCGCACGAATGCTTTGACGTCCGTGCCATGCTGCAGGCCCCAAGGTACCAGACACGACAATACGAAAATGGAAAATGCTTGTAAATAAGGTTACTACTACACAAGAAACAGTGTCATAAACGACGCTTGATTACTATAGAACTACTACATAAGATGAACTCCTGTATTACTACTAAACTTGAACTACTAATGGGTGAGTGTAAGATGGAGGGAAGACCCTGGCTGCTAACGATACATTTAAGGATGAGTATCAATTACTAAAATATATATATCCTAGTTTTGTCATGGAATCATGAGGAGTCGTCACTCAGCCATCACTATAAGCAGAAGTAGCGGCGGGGTTGGATAACAGTTTGCAGTATTGATCGGCACTTGTGGCTGGGCACTTGGCGCTTGCAGATGCGATTTCCGTTAGCTGATTGATCAGGGCACTTCAAACTCCTGCGATCCCAAAGCAGACTTTGCGCAATCGCGAAAATCGCGCTACGCGTAAATCGCGAAAATCAGCGAAACCTGCGACGGATCGCAGGCTCCGGCATCAGCGTCACAGTCGACGCTTACCAGGAAAGGTAATCACGCCGGTCCAGCCATTCGCGGTGAGCTGCACATCGTTTCACTTGCCTGGACGGTGAGCTCAAAACTGCCTTCACTATCTGCTAGACAGTTCCTTGAACAGAGGTATAAAGCAAGGAAGCGCAGCGGTAGTGCATCAGTTTCCCAAGCCAGAGGTGGTAGGAACTCATTGGTGCATTCGTCTAATTCCACATTTCAATAGTGTAAATTCTTTTCAGGAAGCCAACATGAATGTACGCAAATCTTCAAAAGGAGCTGTTACACTGCTGAAGAATTTTGCTTTTAAGGATTCATTTCCTTGTAAAATCGTCTATAATATTCTGATGTGAATCTGAAAATGCACCGACATGATTGATGAGATAGTACTGCAGTGCTTAAAGCAACAGACTCAGCAGGGCCGAAGTGGTCGTGGGGTGCAGGAGCGCACCTCCTCTTGCCAGCCGTGGAGATTGGTTCACGATCAAGATTTGCATCATGAATCGACTTTTGCGATCGCTTTGGGACCACAGGGACTATTTGAAGTCGATTAACCATGCAAATCATGATCGTGAACGAATCTCCACGGCTACCAATAGGATGTGCGCTCCCGTGCGCCACGCCCACTTCGACCCTGCTAAGACTGTTGCTTTGATCGACTATGTAGCGTTGCAACTACCTTCAACACCCTACGAATATTTTGTTTGCATATGTGCAGGCAAAATTCACTTTTATTATGCTTTAAGTAAACCTAATGAATTTCTGCGTAGAAGGAACTACGAAATCATGAAGCTTCAAAAAAGCTTTGTCACCAGGCCGAAAAAACTTGTTTGTCACCATGAGTTGGGTTTTTTTTTCAAGTTCTGGCGTGCATATAGCAACATGTATCACCAGACTTATTGCCGATACCTCCAAAAGTAGGCAGCTGCTCCGAAAAGGAGAAGGTTCGAGGTAATAGCAAAGGGGCTAGTGTCTCCTCGTACCATGCCGTTCCTACTATTGTCGAAACTGAATAGTCGCCAAAGTATAAGTGCTCGCTTCGAGGTTCCGCCACGCGGCACCTAAACAGTATGATTTTATCAGTTGAGCCTTGAGTTCGACCTGAAGTGAACATAAGTCAGCTTGAAGTGAGTATTGAAACTTGACAACAGGAATTACTTGAAACTTGTATCATAAAGAATAACTTGCGGGCAACACTGCCAACACAATTATAAAATGGCAGACCTTTTATAGCGGCGTGAGTCGTTTCGCGCCAGATCGCGCAGATCACCATTGCGATCGATCATGGCTGGACGGTGCAGAGCTTTTAACGAAACTGAACGAGACGAAATCGATACAAGTAAAAAATCAATAAATTTAACACTTAGAAAGAAAACTTGAAGTCGCTTTCGAAACAACGATGACCACTCTACAGATATGACACAGACTTTATACTCTTTTCACCTTACACAATGTCACAAAATGTCGTTGCTATGATCGAGGTTTAGGTGGTGATCCCTAATCATAATATGCTTTCCCAGCTAGGACGAAGGAGCTGGTAACTGAGACGCTCTTTCAAACTGTTTATTGGTGACAGTGTTAGTCTCACTCTCCACTCCTTTTCGTAGAACGGCCAGCATTCCCAGTTATTTAAGCAACGTGCGAGCAAGTACATTTGAGGGTACAGTATACTTCATCCTGTGTGACGATCTTTGCTCCCAATCAGGAAATGCTTTTAGTTCATCATTTGATTATGCCCAAATTGCTTAGGAAACAGCAATAGGTCGCCCCTGAATGCTTACGTTTTTCTTCAAGTAGAATTTTTTTCCACGAAAATCCGATGTTCTAACCCTATCTCATAGAATTTAATTAGATTTAGAAAACCAGAGAATATCGAATTATTGAGGGAGAAGGACAAAGAATATGTTCGCACGTACCTTCCGACGGGAGTCCACTAGTTGTTTCTTCGGTCATATTCAGTAGAAGCATCCTTCCAGGTGACTTGTTTAGGCCCTGTTGTCACTGTTGAGAAAGTCGGCAAAAAGTGCAATGAGCGGGAAACCATACTGATTAATCATGGGCATCAAATCGTGTTTCTGAAAAAATTTTGTTAGAAGAAGACTGTTTCATTGAATTGTTCATTGATTTGTCTGGTGCTGATGCAATTCGTGACGAAATTGTTCTAGGACGTTTTGGTAGTGAAGCCATGGACGGTACGGTTTTAGTGCCTCAGAAAAAAACTTGGAGCGAGAAGCACGAGAATGGTTTACCCAGCAGAAACGAACTGCCACTCAGTCAACAACTGCTTTTCGAAGCCTTGACATGGGATACACCGAAGCACATTTCAGTCCACCCACACTAACAACATCAAGCGCTCACAAACGAGACATGGACAATGAAAAATCCCGTGATATTATGGTTTAACCTCTAGCCAGCATTTTATTATTTGCCTATTTGTTTGCGTGCCATTTATTAACACGATAACGTGCGGATCACTACTCCAGTAAAAGTACAGGCACATAAAAGAGATGCGACCTTTACTGGACATGTCACAAATTCGAAATGCTCTCGCTGCACAAATCAGCGCTGGTGGTGAGTACAGCTTTTTCTTTTTTCTAATTGTAAGGTTGGATGGACCATTAATCCATTTATACTTATGGAAGTAAGGAACATATAAAACGCAGAACACGACGATCTCTAACGATAGCATGTCGTTCTATTCACTCATTGGCTCTTCAAACTTGCTCTCTTGCGTCTTCGAACAGCATCTTTGAAGCTTCACATGCACTTTCAAGAATTCAACTCTGCAGCCTAAATTTTTCTTACGAGAATTCTGGTTAGGTGATGCTCAGGGCAGATTAACGATGAAAAGGGAACCAACTCTGTTGAGTTGAGGATGGTTAATGGTACAAGAAACAAGGAAAAACCATGAGGGACGGTCCAGAACCCGAGAAATGGGACCCATTCCTTCCCCCCTGATCTCGGCATCGCTGTGCCCTTTTCAATGGGAGGCTCTCTCGCTATCTAATCACTTGCTACGTATAGAACTGCGTCGACTGATTAGATCATCAATGGGCGTGGATTGCCAAGTGCGACAAGGGTGAGTCATGCTAGATCGCCGAGATCAAATCTTTCGCTTCCGATTGCGTGTCAGTCCGCACCTTTAACAGGTATGCCTGTCCTACTAGACATTTTTCCCTTTCTTCGACCTTCGTTCTTACAATGCTCAATTGCTCATTTGGTCAGTCCGGCCATTTGTAATGAGGTGTGGTCCGCTGTACATGTTTTGCGAAGCTGTGCTCAAACTGCTAACGGTATCTGCGGAACGATTCTCTGAAAGACGTTACGAGGGTTTCTTTTCACTGTAGCTTCCTCTCAGTGGTGCCCTCCACATCCTCCCATCCCGCTCGCTTTCCCAGCCCCAAGGATTCGAACATGTGACCTCACCTCTATGAAGCAAGCGTTCTATCCACTCGCCATCAGGCCTACCGGCCAACATCGCAACCATCTCGACTTGAACGAAGCGGGCGGGATGGGAGGATGTAATCACCACTGCGAGTAAGCCACAGTGAGAAGAAACCCCCGTAACTTCTTTCAGAGAATCGTTCCGCAGATAGCGAAAGCGGATTTGAGCTCAGCGTCGCAAGACGAGTACAGCAAACCACACCACATTATCAATAGCCGGATTGACCAATAAAGCATTCCTCGTTAACGCGGAATCCTTCCGCAAAAGGCTCTGTAAAAATACTTTGAGTGTGTTACCATTCAAGGTTGAATTAAGCTTACAAGCGAGAGTTGATCTATTCCAATAGTCAGTGCTCAGCGTATTCCGGCCACCGTCATTCCATGTACAGAGGAATAATATGTACATAGACGAGACTCCTTCTCCGCATCCACATATGTCAGCGATTATGCGTCATAATTCATGTAACAAATACATATGGTGTCACCTTTACCATTAGATAGCAATAAGTCCAGAGAAGTTGAAGCCTATATTCAATATTTGAGTTTACAATTTCGGAGCAACGTTTGCAATTACTTTAGATCATTAGCGCTCAAAATCTTTTCCCAACTGAGTAGAATACATTATTGACCTGTATGCTGTCTTACATTTTTGCCTCTGCATCTTATAGAAAATGAACTTGGATGTGATGAGCTTTACAGAAGAGCAAGCTTGTGAGAAATCGTTCTATTTCAACAACAACATCCCAAACGCTACATTAGATCGGCTATGGATGGAAAGATCTTGTTTTCTGATAAGAGCACCAGAATTTAATGGTCCGAATCAACCATTTTTGAGTAACAGCCAGTTGCGTAGCATCCCATCCATCCAATAAGTCAGTCAACTTTTCCGTGTTATTTCTGCCCAGTGTGCCCGAATAACATCTATGAGCTCCTAATGCTTGTGTTGAAATCCAAAACAGGACTTGCTTTCCCACTGTTCTGAAGCTCGTTGTCTTCATTATATTAGGGCGTGCTTCTGGTCATTACCCTGTTGTAGAGCACTCGTGCGGTTCTGTTTTGCCAACGGCAATACTACGCTGCAACATCACCATTTATTAATGTCTGGGTAATCATTTTCCCATCAGTTCTCGTGAAACTCTACTCATTGAGAAGACGTCTCAGACTAGTAAAGGATTTTCTACTGCGCTCAGTGTTGAATTCTATATAACTCCGACTATCAATCGCTGAAATGGGATTTCTCACACACTCGGTCCCATAATTCCAAGGCAAGTGGAACCCGTTCGCGGTTGGAAGTGAGCCTTGCTTTAGTCAGCGGTACAGGTGAAGCCGATGTGCGACTTTGCGAACCGCTAGTAGCGACTCGCAAAGTCTGACATCCGCGGTCGCGTCGCGTGCAGCGAATCGAGCCTTTCTCTCGGCATCGTCCTGACGTGGCGGTATGCGAAAGCTACTGAAACACGAACCCATCGCCGAGCCGAGGTTCTCGTTGTTGATATCCCATTCCAGAAGTCACATCGTTGGCCTGTGTGCTTCGCAATTCATTCATATGCATCCTCATCACAAGAGTTGATCTTAAGCTGTAGCGAGCCCAGGGGAAGGCGTTAAGCATATGCAAGGAGAACTTAAAAATAAAAAAGCACAGTGGAAAGTTACGTGGATGTAATTTCAGATATGCAGCATCCTTTTCTTCATCGGGGCACACGCTGACGGTTGGTTTCCGTAGTTCAAAGGACGTTAGGAACTCTGTGATTTTCATCACTTACTTCCCTTTTAGACTATAAATGCGACAAAAACGTTCCCGTGCAATTGCAAGCTCATCTGATTGATGCCATCAACATCAGGCGCAAAACTATGAGACTAGGAGAAATAAAAGTGAGTGATATCATGTCATTCATGTTGCTAGAATTGAGCCCTTGCTTCTCTCATAACAATGAATTGTTAAAATATCAGGGTGGCGACAACGCATAATTACCTATTGCTGGTCTATCAATGCACAAGTGAATTTTTGAACACTCGAGCGCTAATCAGCAAAAAGTCGTTGGTTGCTAGCTGCCTAATCTGCACGACCCCACGCATTTCATTGAGAATGTTGCGCCCTAGCCATAACACCCGGCCGCCCTCCAAATGAAAGCCAGGGGTCGCGCTCGACAATTTTGCGACCGTCCTCATCCAAGTGAATCTTGATACGACTCCCTTGTTGTAATTTGAAATCCTATTTTTGAAATTATTCACCTCTGCTCAGTAACATAACCAGGTTTCTTGTGTCGAATCGAACCGCGTTTCTTTCGGGCACCAAAGAGGGACACGTGAAATAACAACCATGAAATAGATATATCTTAGAAAGGACATATCTCAAAATCAAGTAGTTATCAAGATTCCCTGAAAACTTTGGATATACAAAGCTTCGACTCTTCTTTGATCGTTTGATATAGCCTTGATATATGTAGCTGTGCAGCGCGCTGGTGACCAAGTGGATAGCGTGTTGGACTAGGGTTTGCGGGTAGGTGTGGTTCGCTTGCGCTCGAAGGCTGATTTTTGCATTTTTGATTAATCCTCCCGAATGGGCTCCAGATTGTTCCAACGTCAAAACTGACCCAATAACCAGGCTAACCGGCTCAACACGTTATACGTGTGAGTGTTGAAAGCTATGGTACGTGTACCATGAAAAGCTGAGTTGGGATGAAATGGTGCCCCGGTAACGTAACTGGTAGCGCACTTGCCTGGAAAGCGAGGGGTGCGGGTTAGAGTGCCGTCTGGGGCGAAAGTTTTTTTCACAACCCAGCATTCTTGTGAAGCTAACACAATATCTACGATCAGAGCCATCAAAAGATCCTGCAAATGGGCTTTCTATCGAAGACCGGCGGAATAAGTTAGCAGCGCCATACTGGCGCAAAATGGCGCCGACGCCAAAAACGAACGCCATGTCCATGATCAGGACCCCAATTTACCCCCATGTGACAAAACGTCAGGAAGAATCGAGATTTTGACCTAACTTCAGGAAAGGGGGGGGGGTGACCACGGGCAATAAGGTCGTCATGCACGTGGCGGTTGACTTGGAAACGACCACGGCGCGGAAATGAAGCGGAATGTCCTGATAATGTCATGGAATCCAAAGTTTGACTTCATAGAGAACATCCTAGACCACGTCGCAGTCCTTGAAATCGCGCTAGCTATCGAGGTGATGCCTTGCAAGTGGAAGAGCCGTGGACCCAACATATCACGCCTTGATGAAGGGAACAGTTTACCAACTTCAACTTCATGTGTTGTACATCAGTCACTTGAGTGTCTGCCATTGTCCATTCGGTAGAGGAACATCTCAATGTTCAGGAAGAAAAACAAGAAAATCGCTTTCAGTTCCCCGGGTGGAGGCACCTATGAGCTACTGACCTATCAATGTCCAATTTTTCAGGGTCAAAATCTCAGTTCTCCTTGAAACTTTTGAAGTAAAGGATATCGAATGTTCTGTTTACGAGTATGGCAATCATTTTTTTTCGAAAACCTCAGCTTACGTCACTTCGTCGCCACTTGGCGTGACGACTTTTTTTCGGTCAGATTCCAGTAAAAATCAGAAAGTAAAAGTCACTGATGGTTTTCATGATGAAAATGATATCTATTATTGGCTCTGCCGCCCGCTATTCAGAGTGAATTTGGGGGTTCCAACCTGAATGCAAAAATTTTGTTATCACTAGGGATTGAACCTTGGACCATTTTCCCATCATTTTTCGGGGCTCGCGGGGCCCCTTAGCGAAAATGGACCACGGTTTTGTAGCCCACGCACAAGCTCCTATGATATAGAGGAAACCGTTCTGTGAAAGCTTTCCACACCCTAAACGACCACCCTTGTTAGGACACCACTCGTTCGTGTGGTCTGAACGGGCGGTTGATCTTGCTTCAAATTCCAGGATTGATGACGGGAAAGTAATGTCAAATGCATAGCGTATATGTGTCACATGGCCAATATGGTATCAGGATATATCTGAAATCTTTCAAGTAACTTTACCTAGAAGTTTCACAACAATGCTGGGTTGTGAACAAAACTTTCGACCCAGGCGGGACTAGAACCCGCACCTCTGGCTTTCCGGGCAAGTGCGCTACCAGTTACGCTACCGGGGCACCATTTCATTCCAACTCAGCTTTTCATGGTATACGTACCATAGCTTTCAACAATCACACGTATAACGTGTTGAGCCGGTTAGCCGATATCGGCAAAGAACCGCAAGGCGAACTGCGGCCAAAAACAGCAGCCAACAATCAAAAACATGTCAAAATTTACTTACAAGGTTCATTTACAGGAATACAACTGCGGACTAGCAAAAGAAGCTTTTACGGGATGGGCTAAAGGAAATTTGCACGATGGATTCGTATCCACTGTCGAAAGGTATCGTCAGTATTTTTTTCCTTGTTTCAAGTTGAGAACCTAAAAATCTCTCCCCATAATACACTAACGACGTCACGCGTTTAGGGTTTTTGCCCATGTTCTAGCTCCAGCGAATTTGGCGAGAACAATCCTACATACGTGTTGTGTGCACAAAAGTAGTCACAGAGTTTCTTAAGAATGCTTAAAGCGTGAGAGCTTCTATGTATACAATAAGAACTTAGAGTGCAAGCCCGAGTAATGATGATGTAATTGTTGAATTCTGCAGCAGCCGTCAAAATTACTTTATCCTGAATTTTTTATTGCTCATGGTTGTCTCGTAATTCCTGTCCCAATTTTGGCACTTTTGTTCATTCAAGTTTTATATCTTCTAGGAGAACAACTGATCAAAAGCATAACCACCGTAATGGTCAATGATTGCGTGCATTTGCTTGCAAACATTTGGCAGCTTTCCGCCTAGTTTGAATGAAGCTAGAAGTTGAAGAATTCGAAGGGGTCGTTTTTGGGGTGGCCGTAATTTTTATTTTTTTTCCTCTAGTAGACGCTGATTCAGGGCACAGCGATAATGCAATGGAGCGATCCCACTGGCACTTGCGACGCGGTGTACCGCTGAGTCAAATTGGCTGGATCCTCGCATCAAATCAAGTACATCTCTTCGAAAACTACAATGTCTCCACTTGACCTTCGAACAGCTGTGATAAGGTTGGATGGGACTAGGTTCCTTGCTACCAAGCAGTGTTAAAATTGATCCGGAAGCCTTCCATCCGGAAGATAATGTTCCTCGAATTGCGTCGAGTCAGCGTCGAGGGCGCTATAGTTTTCATGCGAGCTTTCATTAAAAATCGGAAGATTTGGACTTCCAATTGTCTGTGTATTCTCTCACCAAATTCTCTAGCTGAGGAAATATTTGCGTCGAGATCTATCGAGGACGTTTTTGGCCCCTCAAAAAGTCACTTCCTTCTTCACCATCGCAAGCTGACTCAATGGCATCTTGAAATGTCTCTAGGATCCAACATAAGCGGCAAGAAACAGGGCAATCGTCATTGTATGGTTTCGTCTCAGTATAGGTCATGCATACGACCTCTAAACACAACTGCAGAATAAGTTGAAAAGTGCTATGTGATGATGACCTGTTGACGGGAACTGTATTGTAACAAACACACTTCATAACTAATACTATCTAAGGAACACCTTCGTTTGCATAGAGAACTTTCTTCCTTTTTATCGTTTTCTTTTCGACCCAACCTTAACAACCTTGCCATTCTCACTGAGGTATCAAGGGCGAGCGAGCGGGCAGAGGAGGTGTCTTTGCAGAGCGCGTGAACATACAGTCCCGTCACTGAACCTTCAAAGAAGAAATTTTGCCGAATTTTTTCACACATCTTCGTTTTCTACTAAACCTACGAGTGTAAGGCCGATGTCAGACTGCGAATAGCGCGATTCGCAAAGTTTGAAATCGGCCTTACACTCTTTACCTTTGAGCCCCATGATACCAATGATGTGCTTGCTAATGACCTCACCCACCCACCACGATTACGACTCCTATTATCAACTGTGACGAACGACCCTTCCTGTCGAAGATTTTCTCGGCCGATATTCACCCTGGTCGTCAAACTTTTAGGTGGTGTTTCATTTCATTGCGTACTCTTCAACGCTACGTATTTTAGGGACATCGCCGTTGATATAAACAAAACTCTGACTGAGGCAGTTGAAGAAGCTAATCCAATAAAGGTAAACAAGATGGTGTGCTTGCTGAAACTTTATAAGTGAAAAATCCTCTTGAAGTTGAAGTTGAGAAAATAACAAAAGTAATGGACCAATATTCCTATTAATTTCAGATTCTTTTTTATCCCAAGCTAGCTACGCACGTTGGATGTGGTATCAAGCTCACAACTATCAATGACGACGGTGCGCACAATCTAACGCTCTCATGCAAATTTAACACGAAGTGAGTGTTCAAATAGTAGCGGACACTTCATGCACGAGTGATGGGTTTTCCATTTCAGAATAAGAAAGTTCGTTCCACCTCCACCCTGACGAGTCCGCACTTTGGTGTACGACCATGAAATTAACTCCTTCGCTAAGATGCTTTTGTTAAAGAGAATAAAGATGCATAACTAAATGAGCGACAACTGCATATTCATTCGAATTTATCATGCTACTTTTCTAATCGCGATTATTAGAAACGCTTTGTAGTGTGGTGGTAGACCGTTAACACTTAAGATGACTTATGGCTTGTGCCTGTGCAGAAACTGAAAACCACGGCCATTTTAAAAGCGTGTTACTTTTTCCTTCAGAAAGGAATAATTATAAGTTTGTTGAAGGTCTGGAAGCTTTTCAACTGGTACTTTCAGAAAACTATCACCTGCGTCACCTGTCGTCCCGTTGATCATCGAATTGTTGAAGCAGGCGCCAGCAACGTCTCCATGTCCCTGTCGCGTGCTAGGGTGGTCCAATGTATCCTCCTTGCTCAAGGGACACGTAGCGCCCATCGGACCGGCGGTTGTCCAGGTGTTCGCTTAACGTCCCCAGCGATGCAGTCGGTAACCGCTCCGGTTAAACGGTAATGAGAAAATCGCACGAAGTGTCCTGCCCGTTCTATCCTCGATTCCTTGGCGAAATCGGCAGCGCCCCTGATTTTCAATCGTTGGCATAAATCGAAACTCCGGATTCCTCTGCACTTGCGTGTATGTGGTAACTCAAAGCATTGTCCTCTCGACAGCGCGTTGGATGATGCTAACCGCATACTCGTCCTGAATACGCAGAGTCCAAGTCTCTGAGGCGTAGGGTAAGGCAGGAAGGACTGCAGGATCGATGAGAGGGCACGGAGTCGGATGTTCTTCGTTTCATTCACTACTCTCTCGATGCTCTAAACGCTTTCCATGCCGCTCGTTTCCTCCTGCTCAGCTATGGAGCTTACCATTAATCTCCCATCATGTTGATTTCCCGGCCTAGGTGCACGTAGCTGGAGCATTCGGTGATGTCCGTTACGTTCAGCGTGAATCCGACATTAGGTATCAACCTGTTTCTCATGAACATCGTCTTCGTTAGGTTCAGCTGTAGACCAACCTTAGCACAGGCGCCCTCGAAATCAGCGATCCTTCGCTCTGGTTTCCAAATGACGCATGACTTTCTCAAAAGCGGCGCCGAAGTGTTTGGACGAGAAGGTGTGGCCCTTAACGTGAATGATGATCCCCTTGTGAAACAGCGAAATTCTAGCCGTAAGGTTGCTGAAGAGCTTACAAAGAATCCCGATGTACTAAGTCGGAATGCCCGATTGCCCAGGGCTTCGATGACCGCTTCTCTCTCTCCACAGAGTCGAAGACCTTCTCCGAGTCGATGAACGTAAGACAGAACGGCATGCTATACTCCCTTGGATGTTCAAAGAGTCTCGTAACCCTGTGGAATGTTCGATTGTGCTGAACCCTCTTCGGAACCCTGCTTGTTCGCATGGCTGCCCTTCAACCAGTATTTTCAGCCAAACATGTCGAGAGTGACTCAAGTGAAATGCTTATAGATTACTATAGCTATAGTTTATAGATCAGGCAGATTGGGCGATAATTGCCAATGTCGTCAAGTCCTGTAAAGGTGAAGTGTGGATAATAACTGAAAAAATTTTCCGAGCAGAGTAAGGCAACAAGGAAGCATGGGGTGGCTGTATAATTATGCGGAATATGTCAGAGCGCCTTCGCAGAAAAATTGCAGGAAAACTTTCGAATTTCAAAACAGGAATCTGTGCTAGTGTGCTTAATAGCATTTATCCTACAACCATTTCCAGACAGAGGTTTCTTCGAATACATTTTGGGAGAAGAGATTTCGCAGAATTCATGAGTGGCTGTATAATTATGCGTAGGACTGTGTGTATGTAGTAGTTATTCACAGTTTGGACGTATTAGTCCACCTTTGCCTCACAGCATGTTTTAGTGTTCCACTATGCTTTGGGATGACCGTGGATGTCTTCCCTTTGTAGATCAATTGCACTCCCCTCGCATATGCACTCATATTGTCGTATAGGGCAAAATTCTAGTATGCTGGCTTGATAGAGCAATCCTGCTGGGTTTGTTCGTAGTTTAATTAAAAGTGTAGTAATGAGAACTCGTATTATTTGGCAAAACTTCAAAGCAATTTGATCAAAAAACTCTAGCAAGAAAATTATTCAGCAAGGAAGTGGAGATGTATGCGAAGAAACATCTGGGAGCTGTAGGATGAAAAATCTTTTCTGAGATTGGGTCAAAAAAGCTTCGCGATGGGTGAATAGTTTCTACGAAACGCGGAATCTTTTTTCGTTCAGCAAATTCTTTCGTTTTCGTTCCCTCCTAGGAGCTGTTGTGGATCCTGGATCGTTTTATCATTTTCACTCAGCGATAGCACAGCGGTTACGGCCTGTACCTCATAGAACGCTTCCATTCGGTTCTACTTCCTTCCAGAGCAGCGATCTATAGGGGTTCGCAGGCGACGTGGGGTACCGCGCAAAAAGGGGCGCCCTTGTCTGGACGCAGGGTCAACCGTCGCGTTGGACAAATTTCCAAAATTTTACGACCCCCCCCTTTCTGGAGGGCCTCGGTACGACCTCTCTCACACCCGACCGAAACACAACACAGTTCAACTACTCGTCAGAGGCCGGGTGGGTTCCTAAAACCCTGCATCTCTAGACTCTTCCCCTATTCTTAACCATGGGAGTTACGTCATCGACAGAGCAGTGACGCACTTTTGGGTATCCAACCAGGGTCAACTCTACGTTGTTACTATTAACAACGGGGGGGTCGTACTTGGATGGACTTGGAGGGGGAGGGGGTCGTATCCGGTTCGATTGCAGAAAATTGCATGCGAGTTTGTGGTGGAACGGGTGGGTGATGCGGGAAAAAATTTGCCGTTTCAGCGCGCGTATAAGTTCCCCCTAGTCAGCGATGTAGTGGGAAAACAGGTAAGTTCAGGTAAAATTCAGGTAAAATTGGTAGAAAATATCAAAAAATGGCATTTGCGGTTTCAGGGATGTCCCCCCTCCGCTCGACGGCATTTTTGGAGGGAAAATGTGGGTGGAGTTTTGGAGGAAGAGATGGTGGTCGGGCTTTGGAAAAGGGGGGTCGTATCAAATGTACATTGGAGGAGGGGGGTCGTGAAAATTTTTCGAAAAGTAACAACGATAGGACCGACCCTGTATCCAACCCCTAGTTGGGGCTTGCTGCACCCGGCCCAGGAACATTTTGGCGTGGAACTGAATTTAGCATTGGAGCGTTGAGTTTGCATTTTCCCGCGCAGACTTCCCCTCGAAGAGCGCGGAAAGGCCGAGGCGGACTGCTAATCTTCGAAAGATTGCGATTCAGTTAATTTTCAATATTTTTCGAAATTCAGAACAGATTTGTAATCTACGAGACACCCAGTTTCCGGAAACATCCATTTTGTGCACTACCTTCGAATCGCTATGAACTATGGTGTACAAATCCGGAATTCACAGGAATGCCCACTTTTCCCTTTGAAAGGTTATAATTTTCTTCGAATAAGAGATTGTGAGAAGTGGCTAGGAAATTTTTCAGACTACAGATCGTTTCCTTTCTAAAATGTACTCTAGCTTTTGCAAAGTCTGTTTCCTTCAAGAAATCGTCCCGTTGGACAATTTTTTTTCATTGGTTTTCGGAGCAATTCCACTGAAAACCGAGTTTTGAGTACTTAAACAATTACAGCTTCCTTCAAACTCAATTTTATTAGGAATAATGACATCATGACATCGCACAAGTTTCGTGCATCATGATGGATATTGAACTTTTTTCAGGAAGTAGCAGACAGTTGAATTTTTTTTCTAAAGTTCTCTTATAGGCCTTTAGTAGTCAGTAGACTTTGTCCAACGGACGTTTGCCCCTGTCTGGACGTCGATCTTTGCTCAAAGGCGGGCAGTGGCTAAGGCGACGGCGGATGGACAATCTTACCGCAAAGCGTTTGGTAGCACCATGCTAACTCCTACTCCGGTCGTGTTGCTCTATCTGTGGCAGTGTTGGTAACACATCTAGCCAAACCATTATTAAGCTAGCCGGTGGTCAGCGACCAGCGCAGCTTTCGTCCGACCCTTCCCGCGCCATGCCACTGCGGCAAGGGTCATACTAGCTCGCCGGGGCTATCCTTTGCTGCAACTTGCGTGTCGGTCCGCCTGTCTTTCCACTGGCTAAGTTTCCCTTTTTCCACCTTCAGTCTTATCGTGGAATCCTCCTTTGGATAACTCCACCCATCGTCGGCAGTGGCCCTCCCCCTTTACGCTGCGGAGAATGCTTGCTTCATGTTAAATCTTGATACAGATAAAAAGCAACAATGAATCTGAGCTGATCTGCAGTCAACAAAAGTCTGTATCTTTATACTGTATGCCACATAAAACATGTCAAACGTTGAATAAATTCCTAATATTAGGTTGTCCCATAATTAGCGAATCACTTTACATTTATTGCTATAAAAATTCCAAGAAAATTCCTAAATTCGTGAAACATGTTTTGCGAAGTAACACCAACATTGCCCTACCTGAGCATTTAGTCAGCCCATTTACGCGCTTCTTTACATGGCTATTACATCAATTTTTCCAGAACCTATTTTTGAGCCCCCTCTTCATCACTTCTGATTAGGATCTTTCAATCATCAAACAACATGGTGGAT
>KZ347970.1:3683-14484 GCA_002352805.1 Teladorsagia circumcincta | reverse complement strand
GGATTTGATGCTGGAGCAGTTTGGAGCCCATTTGGTAGTGAAAAATCAAAAGTGCAAAAAATGCTCCGGGAGCGGAGACGAACCACCATCGCACAAACCCAAGTCCGTCACACTATCCACTCGACCACCCATGCGCCACAACGGATTGGATGCCGATGCCCCGATAAAACCACCGCACTTTCTTCAGCCCTACCACTCATCATTACTTCAATTTCGGGGGATTTTCACGTTATTTTCCCTACCACCTTCATCAGCACCCTTCGATATGCACGTGGTCTTTTCTACGAGTCTGGAACGTCACTCTAAGGCAGTAAAAACCGCCCATTCTTAACGAATTTTTTTTCGACCCTTTTTTGGTCTTCAGGAGGCCGCTCAGCGAAAGTGAAACACAGTATGATAGTCCACGTTAGAGCCCCTATAGCATGCACAAAACCGTTTAGAAAGAGCGTCCCACACCCTGAACGACCTCCCTTGTAAGTCAAGCAAGTCTGATCGTCCCTACTATATATAAAGCGCTAAGTCCGTCTGTCTGACCGTGTATTTGTGTCACGTAATTCATAGCGCACGTCCCAGCAGTCACCAAGAGTTGATTCCAGGATATGATATAGGGGCCGGTTGGGAACATATTTGGCGGGGGCCGAAGGTATAGCAGCCGATAAGATCCGATAAGGGGTGGTGGAAGCAACGGTCACAAAATTCATAGCGCACTTCCCAGCAGTCACCTGGAGTTGATTCCAGGATATGATACAGGGGGGCGGGAAACGGGAGCACATTTGTTGGGGGCAAAGAGTGATAGCGGCCGATAAGGGCTAATGAGAGGCGCTGAAACGCATATTTTTCGCAGCTGGTGTCCCAGCAGCAGTGAAGTGTTGGTTCCAACAAGTGATATGGGGAGCCGGACGGGAACACATTTAGTGGGGTACAAAAAATGGTAACGGTGAATAAGGGCTGATAAGAGGGGCTGAAATGCAATTTTGCATAGTTCACCGCGGGTGTCCCAGCAGCAGTGAGGCGCTGAGGGCCGACAAGTGATTTGGAAGGTGGGTGGGAACATGGCTGGAGAGGGACAGAAAGTTATAACAAATGATAAGGGTTGATAATCACGGTATTAAGAATGTAGAGGTCATTCGAAATCAGATTTCAATAAGGAAAGCGTTTCATTACACTTATTTCAACTTTGTTTTATCTGCATTGCCATCTCCACGACCGCTACTCTACCTAAAATTTATAAGAATGTACAGTGGTTGCTGATGAAATACTGTAATGAATTCTGGGTATCCTCATTCCAGCATCATTAGCATCAGCTATTATTCGACCGCTAAATTATCCTGACCTTCGATTCATAGTGGTTGTTTGCAAACACCAGTTTAACTCCGAACCGCGCGTATCGAACAGCAAAACAAGGAAGCCTCTTGAGGGTCAGTTAACGCGTTCCACAAAGCAACTGACTGTGGGGCGCTTTAGCTGCGGAACCCAAAGCTCAACAGGCTTTCCACTTTCCCCAAAGCTTACCGAGTGTGCGAAGTTGAACTGATATATAGAGGTCTATTCACTTCTACCTTTCAATATACAGAATACACGTTATACGTGTGAGTGTTGAAAGCTATGGTACGTATACCATGAAAAGCTGAGTCGGTATGAAATGGTGCCCCGGTAGCGTAACTGGTAGCGCACTTGCCCGGAAAGCGAGAGGTGCGGGTTCTAGTCCCGCCTGGGGCGAAAGTTTTGTTCACAACCCAGCATTCTTGTGAATACAGAATACATTTGTGAGAAAAAAGACCCAATGAAAAATTCGTGAGATGTGAAGAACCTTCGCTATAGTGAAGCATTTTTGCTTGCATGTACGTTTTACGTTTGCATGCACGTTTGCAAGCCTATTTGTTTGCGTGCACGCACCTTTCGATAAATCGCGTCGCTTGCAGTTTGTGTTATTTATAGTAGAATGAATGCAGAACAACAAGAAAACAAGTATCGCATGGGCGAAAAGCATGAAAAATACGCTTGCGTGGCGCATGCTGCTAACACGGTCCCATGTCGTCTCATGCGGCCTCCAAGCAGCAGAGAGAATACCCTTGCGCGCTGTCGTTAACGTGTAAAGGAATCATTTATGGAAACTTGTGCTAGTCACAAGAAAGCCTTATAAGTACCCTAGAAATAGGCGAGGACGGGTAGCGACCTGGAATTCAATTCTCTAAATGGAGACAACTTTAGTTTGCATGAGCCTAGGGACACTTGTGCTGAGAGCTTCACTTTCAGAAATCTACCAAGTGTTTCCGAACCTCAATTTTTAAAAAGTTGAAATTTGCAGTAATTGCTCTAAATGTTTACTAAAAAAGTGTGTCAAAAGGTGGTGTCAAAAATGACTGTTACGAATGTTCGTTTCTCAGGATCGCCCTGTTCACGCATTTTTTGTGCACGTGCTTTTCTACAAACCGCCTCCTTCGTTATCAATTTTTAGTAGATTTCTCCTCCAAGAGTCAAGTAGAAACTACGAGACTAGACCTTGCGGTAAGGTGCTGGAATATTTTTGAAGGTCCTTTGTTCAAGAAGTCCATGAGTCTTGCAAATTACATTCATGCTAGGAGATTTTTTTCAGCATTTCACAGCTGTTCGTTGACGGAAGCCTTTGTCAGCCTACCGGCTGGCTTCTCACAATTGTTGGCTATTACACCAGATTCGCCAAAGCTTTGTACCTTTGATTTGCATGAGTGCGACTTGAATTTTGCGCGGATAGGGCTACACCGAGGTTCGACCAGAAGATCGGCGAGTGTATGCTCCCTCAACCCGCAATGGCCCTTCACTCTGCTCCAAATCAATTTTTTTTTCCATTCAAAGATGGTTCACATACGAAGCACCCCGTGGGCACAATGCTCTACATTATGGTGTTCAGAAGGGATCTGGATAGGTTGTCGATCATTTGCCACAGCAGTTCTGACAAGGTGGCAGTACTGAGACATCATCAAAGAGTCGTAAAGATCTGGGATTATGGAATTGGGATCCACACGTCTCAGCCTCAACCTATCTCCAAACGCGATCTGACACCACGTTTGAGTTGACTTACTCTGGTACTTTCGATTGAACATCCACCATATTTGCCGGTGACATAGAGAGCGGTGATCATTAGAACTATTTTGAAGTTTTGACCAGTTGACCACCATTGGAGTTCAACGTCGTCGATTCCGGGTCTTTCCGGATCTTGGGTAGATGCGACACGATTCGAGCACTGGGGCTCCCTACACGCAGATGCCGCAGTCCAGGCAGAAGTTCGCTACTCACAGCTCGATTGCTACGCAATTAGTATTGTGGAAAAGCAAGATAGTTTACTCTTTGTTATGACATTGTTGAACCACAGATTAGCGATGGTTGAAAAGGAAAAAAGGAAAAGAAAGGAAGGAAAGGAAGAAAATTCCTCCCCTCCTTCCTCTTGAGGATATCTTGTTTCTTATAATGTCAAAATCCACATCTAACCTTTTTTTCGATCAGAACTCCATGACTCTGGGGATGATGCATCAAACATCTTAAGTGCATTGCCAATAAGTTGCCAATGCAATTATGATTTGTATCACGCTAGATAAATGAGGTGAAGAATGAATAAAATCAACATTCGATCGGATTGCTGCAAAAATTATAGACTTACCTTATATAGCATCATTGTTGCTTTTCCAAAAATTGTGGCCAACATTCAACTCCTCCTTCATAGTATAGTTTCCCTCTTCCTTCATAATGATCTTGTTGCAGATTTGCCATGCATGTGAAATACGAGATTAGAGCTTCCGAAAAAGGACTGGAAATTCTGAAAGACCAGTCTAGTTTAATCCTAATGCTCCGTTTTTTTCCTTTGAGATTTTCTTCTCTCCTGAAACTTTCAGAGTTTTCAACTATCAAAGAGCGTGATTTTTCTCAAAGCAGGTGAACGCTAAAAGCGTGAAATCTATACGAATAGTACCTTATGACATATGCTGACTTCCCCCACGAAATTATGGAATGAAAGCACCACTTCTCTAGAATTTTTCATAAGCCCTTAATTGCCAAACTCGTCTCACTTTCTTCCACTCGGATTTGATTGGAGGAATCGAGATAGCGCTCAATGGATTTGAAATCCACGTGAGAAATGCCGCTTCAACAATTTCGACATTTTTTGATATTGTTGTAAATGGTGGAATTTTACTACCAATCTATGGGTGAGGCAGATTCGTGAAGTTTCATGGACGGTTCATTCAAAAGGCGGCCATTTAGTAGGTGAGCCGTCCAGAGAATAAAAAAACAGGTTTGTTGTAGGCCAAATCAGTCATGCGCTAGGGTAGCGTCCCACCCAATAGTTAAAGTGCATGAGCCAAGCATATCGCAACTTATCATGTGCGTTGCCATGTAATACTCCCTGAGCAAAGGAGGATGATCTTTGACTCACTGATAATAATGCAATCTGGAAAAGATAATGGTGACCTGTGGAGCTTGGCAGCGCTTTGTTCAAATATAGAGCACATACACTGTTCGAATATAGATAGAAGCATTTCACGGTGTGCTGCTTATGCTGATTTTCAAAGCTGGCAATGACGATTGCTGTGTAGCCCCGTTTTTCCCATTACTGTCACCTTTTCATAGAAAGAAATTTGTTGCAATTATAAGCTGAGATACGAGTTCGGGATACCAATCTTTGATAATGCATCATCTTAGAGTTGCATTTTGTGCAGTGAAACAAGATCTTCTACTGTACAAAATACTACTCTAGAAGATTCCATGTTCGGTCTTCTTGAAACCTAGGCATGTTGTAATTCCGTGTTGTTGTTGTTGTTTCTGCCATACAGGTTGTTACGGTGGGATAGATTTATCCGGTCGACGTGTCGAACAACTCGTCGTCTTCGGACCTGAAGTTGGTTCGTAGTCTAAGCTTGCACTCAATCCGATCGAATCCCTATATGTATTTCTCAATACAAATAGGGAATGATCCCAACAAAGAAATCGACCTTACTGCTACTCCACCAGCGCCACGCAGCCACCCAATTTGCAATGGATATTGAATAATGAGACACCCTCGCGTGAGGCGACAGCGGTACGCACGTTGTCTCACCATCCAAACACCTTCGCGTGAGGACGTCAGCGGTACGCGCGTTGTCTCACAATCCGCATAGAGGAATGAAAGGCAGAAATTCATTTGTAATGGCCATGCACTCGTTTCGGTTGTTAATTTGGATGCCGCGGATATAAAACGCTTCTGGCATCTTCCTGAGCCAGAATTCTGCATCGTATATCGAAATCGTTTGATCGGTGCTTATCAAGTGGAGTAAGAAATTTTCCGCGTCTCTTGCCCGCAAGGAGCTCTTTTACGCGTATGCCTAGCATTCTACCCGTCTCTCCGATGTAATTTTCACAACAGGTGGAAACTGAAGTTGGTATACTTTTCCAGCAAGTTACATGCGGGAATCTACTTACTCTAGTTGGTGAGCACCGATCAGAAATTC
This sequence comes from Teladorsagia circumcincta, assembly GCA_002352805.1. Classification (NCBI taxonomy): domain Eukaryota; kingdom Metazoa; phylum Nematoda; class Chromadorea; order Rhabditida; family Trichostrongylidae; genus Teladorsagia; species Teladorsagia circumcincta. The sequence goes on along the minus strand of KZ347970.1, from coordinate 9,025 downwards.
ACCAGAGCAACGATTTTGATATACGATGCGAAATTCTGGCCCACGAAGATGACATAGGAGGATGCTAGGAGCGTTTTATAGTCGCGTGCAAAATCTAAAACTTAACAACCAAAATGAGTGCATGGTCATTACAAATGAATTTCTGCCTTTCATTTCTTTATGCGGATCGTGAGACAACGCGCGTAGCGCTGTCGCCTAACGTGAGGGTGTCTCATAGTTCAATATCCATTGCAAATTGGGTGGCTGCGTGGCGCTGGTGGAGTGGCAGTAAGGTCGGTTTCTTGGTTGAGATCTTTCCCTATTTGTATTTGATATGAATGAGGGTTCGATCGGATTTTGCTAGCTAAGACTACGAACCAACTTCAGGTCTTGAAGACGAGGAGCTGTTCGAAACGTCGATCGAAAATCTCTTCCACAGTAACAACGTGTACGGCATAGAAACAACAACAACACGGACTACTTAAAATGTTGAGAGTAAATGCATAGCCGAAGCGTAACCTGCTGTTTAGTGTGCAATAACAAATCACATATGAGCTGAGTTTCGAAGTAACCGTGAAGTAAGTTGCAGATTTGCTTTACGCATCTCGAAGTAATCAAGATTGCCTAGACTATATAAAAAGAGTTGATCTCGAACATTTCCTCTTTTGTCATTGCGAAAATGCTAATGTTCCAGGATCGAGTATCATTGGAGGGTACCGATTACGAGTTCGCTGAGAGAAACTGTGAAACTCAACTCATAAATCAACGTAGCGACGAAGGCGGTTATCTAGTTTGCACAAAGTGATCATCACGAAAAGTCACAGCAGTAAATGTTTGTGTTTGTTGTTCTATGTAACATACCCTGCAAAATGTGTGAGAAGACGCAAGAATTCAAAGGACTCTCTACGACTGACACCGAGCGCAAAGCATTAGGTTCCTGATATCAGGAAAAGAAAAGGCTCAGCGCGCAATGAACTTCAACATAGCATTCCTTCCCACCCAGAGCCGCTGGTTAACCATGCAGCAAGGGGTAGAGTTCATAAGGAGTGGACGTTGGGGTTTCTAGACTTCCTTCGTACGAAAGAAGGTGTAAGAAAATTAGCAGTATGTGGCAACCTTAGTGTTCTTTCATAATACGAAATTACACCGTACGTACTCGTCTACCAGGAGAAATAAAGCCGTCTGTTCACACCCATGTTCGTCACCATCCATTTTACGAGTTCTGTCTGGGACCCTCAGCAGGAGGAGCCTGTCAGAGTATTTGTGAACTGGAGGACCAGACTCGCTAAAAGAGAACATCTGTTGAAAATGGGTCGGGAAGCATCGTCGGGGCGACTACGGCCCTGAAGATTCAGACACTCAGTGACCGTAGATACTGAACACAAACAAGAGGTTCTTGAAGGGAACCCAGCATCAGTGACCGTTGTACTGTAGTGGAACCTTCAGCCTTCTCAGTGCACTATGTGTCGATCCCTCAGAGCCGTGGAGAACTTGTATACGCTGGGAAGATGGAATCGTCACAATTTGCAGGAGGTGACTCGTCGGACACATGTGAACATCCCCCAAAGTTCGCTGTCTAAAAGTCGTAATTTCGAATGGCTTGACAAATGATCGCCGGGGTTATGGAGTAAGCAGTCTACTCAAGCAACATACGAAGGCACCAGTGGGAGCATGCAGCCCAGCATTGACAACAAGCCGAAATAGGTTAACTTCACCCAGAGTAAGTTTCGCTCTCCGATTGCAGGATTGCTTTATTCGAGACCTCAAGCGATACCACCACTGCGGCGCAGACACCGCCTGCTTACGGCTGGGTAGGCCTGCTCTGGATGTCACAAAGTTGAGGCTTCCAATACATGAAAATGTTCCACTGCGCAGCAGCTCGCAACCCACATAAAACGAGAGAATGTCAGAATACTATACAGATACTTGGCCTCATGATTGTCTCCCTCTCTTTACGATCCACTGAGGCATAGCAGCCAAGCACCAGTTGCTTCGCTTGCTTGCACATTCCCTTGACGGGAAAAACTACGAAAATCGCGAACACCTCAAGGCAGACATCCACTGATTCTTGACCTTGAAGATCTCTCAGTTCTGTGAGATCGGTATCCATTGCTAGGCGCCTGGATAGAGGACACCTGTGGACAACTATGGTGAGTATGGCGCTTAATTATGGTGTTTCAGAAGAACGTTGTGAACTTTTAAAATTTTTTGTAAAAACGGCAGTCACTTATGACTCGACCTAATATTATACACTGCGTTTCATAAATATAGGTCCAGCCTGAATTTTTGCTCTTCCAAACTTGCTGTGGTTTTTTGGAAAATACTGCTTATAGCACTGGATCCCTCATCACAAAAAACCCAGATAAATTTCTACCTAAAGTAACCTAAATATGTTTTTTGAACGAATTTTCACCAATTCGCGAGTACGACTACACATTACTTGTCGAAAACTTCACTACAACCAAAAAACATGATGACTTCTCAACAATGAGATGACCCTCCGTTATTTGTAAGGGTCTGACTAATGCGTACTCGCATGCTCGCAACCAAGCTAGCTAGCAATGGGATCCAAATCTATCCAGCCGCTGATAATGGACAGTTTTCCTTATCCGTTTGTAACATTTCTATTGCTACGTCGTAAATCGCCCTTGAAAAGAAACTTCAGAGATTCTCTGTCGGATTTTATTCCGGACGACAAGTGACCACTCAAGCATTAGAACATTTTTTTCTGGAATCCAATCTGATGTGGAGGGATAGCCACGCTATCACACGCTAGCACAAAAATAAAGGAGCGAGTGCGGCACTGGGAAGAAAAGGTAATAGTCGCTCCTAAAGAGCCCTATGGTGCTCTTCAGAATCCGCATGATTTATTCAGATACTTAGACACTTAGACGACCCGTTCTTCTGCTTAGCGGTTGGCCTTGCGCGGGTCCCAACTTCTCTTCCATCGTTCTCGATCTTGAGCTATGCTTGTCCAATGAACGGACCTTAAGGGACACGGGATCAAATATGTTGTTGCGATAAGGTAGAGAGTCTGCCCAACGTACTGGAGGACGGCCAAATGGCCGTCTTTTCTTACGAGGGCACCATTGTGCAGTTGTAGTACTCCAACTGTTATCATTTCTTCTCATCAAATGTTCAGCAAAGCTGTGTTTTGCTTCATCGACGTGAAAGAGAACGTCTTTCACTTTTGGTATGGTCCTGATGGCTGAGTTGTGAATCCCTAGCTCTCGTTATCGTCTCAAAGGGAAACCTACTAGATGACGTTCGATCGATACTTGAGCAGTTTTCAACTGTTTTTCCAAAGATCTTGTTAGTGTCCAAGTCTCTCCTGCGTACGTGAGAGCAGGTAGAACCGTTGAGTTGAATGAATCTGCGCGCAATTTGCTATCTCTGGTATCCTCGGTTACACTTTTTATGGATTTGAAGGCAGCCCACTGCTCTTCGGCGTCTGGTTAGCTCTCCAGGCAGATCAGTCATAACGTTCAATTGGCTTCCAAGGTATATAAATTCTTTGACGTCTTCAATGGGGCTTTCTTTCAAGACGACAGGGTTATTATCTGAGAATGAATTGCGCATCATTTTTGTCTTTGAGGTGCTGATAACCAGGCCACAACGGTCTCCTTCTTTGTCTAGGTGAGTAGCATCTCTGGGGAGTGTCATGAAGATTCTGTGATCAGGACTATGTCGTCTGCAAAACGCAGGTGATTTAGACGTGCGCCGTTGATTTCCACTCCAGAGCTGCTCCGCTCGCAGCGGCGTATGACGGACTCCATGCAGTGAAAAGGCTAGGAGATATTGACTCACCTTGTCTTCCACTTGGACTCACCCCTTCTTCTACTGCAACTACGATTTCTTTGCGGAGCGGGTGAAATATTGTTGTGCAGTTCACTAGCACTCCCGTAATACTTTCACATATATTTGTTCGACACCTTTATCTTTTGACAAGTCCCAGACCATCACTGGCCTGGCACTGAATCAAACGCCTTTTTATAATCAATGAAAGTCATCACGAACGGTAGATGATGTTCGCATGATGCTTTAATGACTCGTCGACAGTTTGCAATATGATCATGTGTGCTGGAATTTCGACGGAAGCCAACTTGCTCTTTCGGTTGAGCTTCTTCCATTGTCCTTCGTGCGTGCCAGTATGCAACGACTGAATACTTTGTAGAACACTGACAGAAGTGTAATTGGACGGTAGTTTTCCAGGTCTTCCTTGTCGTCTTTCTTGAATAGCAACACCGTCGACGACTGCTCCCATGCTTTTGGACTTCGCATTTAGCTATAAGCGTGTATCTCTTGGCGAGCGCTTGATACTATAAAGACGTTCCGCCGGCTTGAAGAAGTTCAATGGTAATGCCTTTTTCCCTGCAGCCTTTCCTCGGGCATTGACTGAATCGCGTGTCGTACTTCTGACGAATGAAAAGGAAACATCTTATCCGTGGTTGGCTCCTCTTCACTCTCTTTACTTGTGACGGGAATTCTGACGTGAAGAGAGTGTAATAAAATGTTACGATTAATCGCTCCATTCCTGGCAGGAAGTACAGCGAAAACCGTCCTCAGCCTTCAGACATGGGATTATCGAATGATGCTATGCGATTCTTCTTCTGGCTGCTTTTGAACTCCTTTGACCTTCTGCTTCGCTCACAAGTTTGGATCTCGCAAAGTTGATGTGGATTTCAGTGAAACGTCGTCTGCGCGGCCTACTTATTAGTGTGTACTCTACATGATTTTCTTTCCGGTCCACGTTTCTCCTTTTTTCAAGCAACGCACGAGTAGCGACTGAAATGCGACGAGCGTTGTGATTCGGGGCTATACTACGGCAGTTTTCTGCGATCCTCGATACCGTTCCTCTAAGATTGTCGTAGTCGTTGTTGATGTCATCAGTCATTCCAGAAGACTCATTAGTGAGCATTCGACCCTAATGTATTGAGAATTGTGGGGCGTGGTAGTCTTGAATGTATGCGAATGAGCCGTACAAGACCACGATCAAAGTGAAACCGCCCCCGCAACAGTCGATGGTCACTCCCTGCATTGAATGAAGGGGCAACTGCTACGTCCGTCATGGCTCTTCGATTGCAAAGGATGCGATCAAGCTCGTGATAGTACTGACCGTTTGGAGAAACGTGTGTCCAAACGTGTTTGTCCTGTGTGGAGGTTTGAGGAATTGGCTATTGCCGTGGTGGAGATTGTGTTTACAGAAATCCGTATGAGAGGAAGCAAAAGCGTGGTCTTGCTGTTCAGCCGCACAAAATGGCTCCAAACCATGAGGGATTCTTCACCGAAATTGCATCGCCTAAAACTAAAAACGATTTGCGCGGAATCGTCCGGTACCCTCCAATTCGTCGGGACCACTTGAG
>KZ347967.1:0-24403 GCA_002352805.1 Teladorsagia circumcincta | reverse complement strand
TAACGACAAGCATTTTACGATTCACGAAACACGCTTGTACAAACATAAATGTACCATTCGAATGACATCGAAGATCGCTGCAGTTGTTGCTTCTGTTGTTCGTCGCTCATTCGTGTGGTGAACGGCTGCGCGAGCGTGATGGAGAGTGCGACGGTGAGCGGCTGCGTGAGCGCGAGCGACGAGGACTGTACCTCGGTGACGAGCGACGAGGACTACGAGAGCGACTTCTCGAGCGGCTACGACCGACACCGCTTATGTCCTCACGGACGCGGATGTACGCGGTCTCACCCTGCAATAAACGGATTAATACCTTGTGAATCGGGAATCCCAAATAAGACGTTTGATTTGCACGTACCTCATGAGAACGGAATTTTGTGTCGTCAAGTTTGCGCACGGCGTACTTCATATCATCATATCGTGTGAACTCAGCCACACCTGTTCCATCACGGGCAACATCAGCATAGCAAACGTCTCCTGCTTCTCGTAAATGATCCTGAAAGTTAAAACCGTTAACTCTGCAAACATTAATCTTCGATGAAAAGTACCTTCAAATCCTGCCATGATCCGGTTGGTGGAAGGCCCTCAACAATGACACGGAAATTCGAGCGCCGCGATGGTGGTCCACCGCGACGTGGAGTTGGCCATTCTCTCGCGTAGAGCGGATTCATTGGACGCCCGCCCGGTCCGCGTGGACCAACTCCTCGAGTAAATTCGACACGGATGCGGCATCCATCAAAGTCGTAGCCATCCCGTCCACGAACAGCGTCCTCAGCATCACTGAAAAATGCTCAATCAAAACAATCAAAGTTACTCTGACACTAGAAATAACTTCTCTAAGCAAAATAAAATCCGTATTTATCCTAATGAGGGCTTGTTATTAAAGGGCAGCCAACGCTTACCGATAATCTTCAAACTCAACAAAAGCATAAAGCGGGCCACGGCCTCCTTTGATGTCCACAAAGCGAATTTTTCCATATTTCGCAAATATATCTTCTATGTCCTTCTCACGGACATCAGACGGCAGATTCCCGACGTAGATGCGTGTATCTTCACGACCCATCGCGATTCTGAAATATTCACAAGTTAAAAAAACCAAATATGTAAGAAATATACAATTAGGAGCGACCGATGCAGAGATCACTACATACCGAAAGATGCACGAACACGAAGCCAGCACTAGGCGGCGTCAAGATGAACATACAGTCCATATCGCAAAGTTAGGGTGGGCGTGTAAGCGGAAGTGACGTGACTGCGCTTGATAGAGCTGCGTGAATGACTGCTTCCAACGCACATTGCTGGATATCAGCGAAGAATGCTGACAACAACCAATCCACGCAGCTTCTATCAGTGCGGCAGCAGCAACGTCACTTCCGCTTAAACGCCCACCCTAACTTCGGGATATGGATTGTAGATTCATTTCGACAGAAATTACATCCAAACTCAAAGAAATACTGTTAAAGACAAAGTTTAGACTTCTCGACGAAATGAAGTTTTAGCGCGAGAATTGTGGAGTGGAACGCAAGCGAAGAGCATAAGCCCATTTGGCGCCATGACTTGACCAGGCTCAGGCGCGGGTGTGGTTCACTAAGACAGAACGCGACTTTCCCCTTTTCATGAGCGCTTTTCGATGCGGGACCCCAGATCTAGCACTGCTCAAGAACTTCGCGCGCGAAAAGAAGAAAAGTCGCTTTCTGTCCAAGGAAACCACACCCCTCAGGCGCTAGGGTCTAAGGATGCGCATTAGCCCCGCCCAATAGATCTGACCCGGCCCTAAATCAATGCTATTCGTGCCGCGCAGCTCCTGTGAGGAGAATTCTATTTTCGCCCCTGTCGACGGTCTCCTCCCCTTTTTTCACAGTTCACATCTCACAATCAGCCGTCACTAACAAGCAGTACAACGCTGCACTGCTCTGATGCTTCAGCGAAAAAAATTAAAATAATATGACCGAAGTGTAGTAATTCATACTCTTTCATACGTCCTCTTTCGAATAGTACACAAGTAGGTCTGGAGTTCCAAACGCAGCCGAGCGGGGTGAAAAACAACCTGTGCGATACTACCTTTGCTGGAACCTTATGAAAAGAGAACAACAGATGATAGAAGGCCAGCCCCTTTTTATGCGCCACGCTTCCACTTCCTTTCTAAATCACGTGAGTAGTCGGAGCGATTCGGCACATATGGCTGCTCAACGGCTTGCGAAGAACCGCCGATGCACAAGCAGAAGTTCACCACAAATACCGGTAACAACCAACCGAATCAAAGGAACTGATTGGAGTTCAAGTGAGTTTGAGTGGGATTCAAGCCGGATTCAGCGGCCGAGAAGCAGAAGATATGGTGATCGGTTGTTTTTGTAACTATCCCATCTACTTTTCCTTGGACTAACGTAAACAACCCCCCAGATGGCGATGACCGAGGTTCTTCACTTCTCAGAGGTTTTCCAATAATGGCGTCGTCGTTTCAAGTTTGGAAGGGTTTATAGAAGTTTTGAAAGGTCATGTATACCAAAACAATCGCTCTGCCGATGGCATAATCATAAACAACTGCACCATGCGGTCACCAGATTCGTTACTGACACTGGGCCTGACAGCTGCTTTGAATACACAAGGAAATGTTGTGCCAGGTGAAAAATGAAGAACTGCTTGAAAGGGATTGACGAAGTAAGGCAAAAGTATTTCAACAAATATCAAAACCTACGTCTTAAAGTTCGAAATTCTATTATAATCAGCAACAAGAGAAGTCATAACTGTGACCACTATCACGCAGCGACAGTATCAAATGAACGAATGACGACTTCAGTGCTACGGTGGCGAGTGATAAGACAACGGGTTCAAGCATGTTCAGAAACACGGAAACGCAAGTTTGGACGGGTTGGGGAAGTTGAGAGGGAATGAAGTGGGCGAGTGCGCCCGGGCGACGAATTGCTGTATCGATCGACAGCGAAAGTGCAAACCGCATGCACTTTCAAGGTGACGTCTGGGCAAATGTCCGATCTGTTAGGGCCGCTGTCTGCTCACAAAAGGGCAGCTCCCCGACGAACACAAAAGGGCAATTCGCCATGCCAATCGGCTTCAAAAGCGCGATCGGCTGATCGAAACGAATTGAAAATATCAGGAGCTCAAATGCTCTCGAAAGCAAAGTAACGAGCAAAATAACCAGGATCCATTTGCAGGAATGAACGGGCGGGGCTGCATTCGTTATTTTGAAAAGGGGTGGAGTCGTATCTCCGGGGAAAAGTGCGAACGGGAGTCGTATCTCTGAAAGTTAAAGGGGTCATGGTTGTGTAAAAAAAGAGGTTGATTTTGACGGGTATTTTCGATGATTTTGGCGGAAGTTCGGAGTATGTAGACTGATTCCACATTCGAATACATCAAAAACAGCTATGATGGCGAGGGCGCCGACCAGCGTAGGGGGAGGGGTCATATTGGGGGGAGCTTCCTGAGACTGATGGTGGTCCTTCTAAGCGGAGAGGAACTGTACATGAAGTTCTGAAAAAAAGTTGTTCGTCCAATCAATCGCAGAGGGATTTCTCGAGGCAAATAAGGCTTGGGATGTAATTCCTGATCATGCCCATGGTAGCGGGCTCCCTTACCACTCTACCCCATCTCCACCAAAGTAGGCCTCAGCAGAGACAACGTCGCACTGGCACTTTTCCAAGAATTTACGACGCTTTCCCTTCAAGGGGGTTTCGATATGGCCCGAGCCAACACCTCAGCCTTAAGCCGATGTCAGACTTCGCGAATCGAGCGGTTCACTAGTGTTCAGTCATTCGTCGCTGTACGCGACGCGACCGCGGACGCTGGCGAACCGCTCAACTCGCAAGGTCTGACGTCGCGATTAGGAGGTCCCCTATCAGAACCATACCCCTCAGCGACAACATACTACCACCATGGTTGTCCCTATTTTAGGTTATACTGAGATCAGCTGACACAGTCCACTACGCCCACTTTTCCTTTGACACGGCGAGCCGGGCAAGGGTGGTGAGCAATTCCTGGGCACGTGAACCAATCGACCGCCCTTCCGCTTTCGCATTTACACTCACTCCGGAGCTTCCTTACAGATGTGACCTGTCGCACCGCGTGTCCACCTCACTGGACGAGACCATGAGTCCTTCCAACTAGCAAGCGCACCTATCTGTCACCAACTTTTTTCATTGCGAATTTCACACACACTATCGCCTAACACAGTTACTACTACAGCGCAAGTATTCCGAAAGTACTTTCTCTAAGGACTACACACACCTGCCTGAAAAGGGATAAAGGAAAATGCGGCAAATGAGAAGTGAAAAAGCTCTCTTCATCAGAAATACTTCCGAGCAATCATTATAGGTGGGGTGTGGGTCGTCAGAACAGAAAGCGACTTTTTTGCTGCGGGAACTCACCCCGCGCCGCCGTTTGGTCCCTCTTCCCCTCAGTTAGGGTGACAAGGCTTCTGTCAACCACGCGGTAAGAAAGTAGAAGAAAAAGCATACTTTCTGCGTGGTAGGACTAAGCCTTGAGGGAGTTAAAGAAAATAGAGATACTGTAATAGCGCGTCTGTAAGAGAACTCCCACACAGCACAACAAAACGCTGAATTGCCCAGCCTTACGGTTGACAGAAATCGGGAGACCCTCAATTAGCACCGGATCACGAGTATATGGGATGGCGAAAAGTTTCGCGCTGCAAAAAGCGAAAATCGCTCTCTGTCCTAACGACCTACATCCCAAACGTATCCGGTCGTAAAAAGCTGGCAATTGCTGATGCCTTAGGGCGATGTCAGACTTTGCGAATCGAGCGATTCGCTAGCGGATCGCTGGATCCGAGCGTTGCGCCAGCGAATCGAACGATGTACAGCGACTCATCAGTGGCGGGACTTATTTTGAACATTGGGTCCCGCCACTGTTGAGTCGCTGTATATCGTTCGATCCGCTGGTACATAGTTTGACTCGCTGGTGCATCGCTCGATTCGCTGGTGCATAGTTCGATTTGCTGGTATACAGCTGGATTTGCTGGCGCATCGCTCGTATCGAGCGATTCGTTAGCGCTCGACTCGCAAAGTCTGACATCGGCCTTACACCGGTACTAATTGAGAAGGATGGTGACCAAACGGCGACGCGGCGTGGTGTTAAGGGGGTTGGGGGGGAGACTACGCTGCGGCGCGATGCTGTGCTCGTCGGCTCCTCCAAGGCTTAGCCACCAATGGCGCGTATTTCGAAACGGGCTGGCCCTTGTATTAAGCCTTGGAGGACCACACGAAAAAAAGCAATGCGCGGTCCCCCCCCTAACCCACTTAGCACCCGCGGCGTTTCTCAATTGCGATGGCACTAAGCCTGAGCCTAGGAAGATGGAAGGGATGAGTAGGTTGTGAACAGTGTGTATACGACTTCACCGGATCCAACTGTTGACATTTGAGCCTACTTTTACGCTGAGGCCTAGTGCCACCGCGATCGAGGCGCGCGCCGCCGCGTGGTCCCCCCCAACTCACTTACTACTATTACACCTACGCGGTGAAAAAGGTGGTACAAATGTACCCATTACGTTCACTAAAAGACGCTACACATGTTTAAATCCGGAAGGAATGGACCAAAGGGTGTGGAAATAATAACGTGCTGTGCTTTTGACGTGTGTGCTTTTGACCACCTTGTTTCTCTGAGCCACGATGCCCCTCCGTCTCCCCAAATTATACTTGAGCACACCGAAAGCAGGAAAAGAAACTGAGGAAGGATAAGAAGATTACGAGCAGTTTGATAACGTGGAAATATTCATTCACTTCCGTGCAAAGCAGTGACAGGCTTTTCTTCAACCCGCTTCCACAGCGAAAAAATGCACGAGACAACGGGGAAAAACCACAACGGCTATATACGAAAAAAGGGCAACCACCACAACACCCGGCCTGCACTTGTGCACGTGACCTTTTTTCTAGAAAATTCTTTGCGACGTTTTACGGACACTGCACTGAATTTCACGCCGTTTTGATTTTCCAATTGATATGGCCAATTGCCTTGTGGGATTTGAATTCAACCATCGTCAGGAAATATATGGGAACAAGGTGTCTTGGCTGCTCTACTCTGCCCCAGCTGCCCCGTTCTCGATCGCACGCGGCGAGCGACAGGTTTTCTCTGCGGCACGGCTGCGCCTGGGCCGTAACACAGTCACATGATAAGGCGATCGGTGCGAGTAGTGAGCGCCCGGGTCAAGTGTGCGTCGAGGAATCATTGTCAATGGGGGTCTTATTCGATGTGGTAGGAGGGGGGTTCGTAAGCAGTGGGATCACCAGTGAACAGGGGATCGATAGCCCACTATACAGGGTGGCTGAAAAGTATAGGACGCGAATTTGACCGCCTGCTGGCTCTTGGCCGTGGAGTATTTTCAGAATGTTCTGAAACTATTCGAATGCTTCGAAATTATGTTAAAAGCACCCCAAGTTGTTTCGTCCAAAAATTATCTGAACCCTCGCCGTGAAGGTTTTTCTGCATCGACCCATTTCCGAGAGGCTGCTCAATGACGGTCTCTGAAATTGCAGCTTCAGAAAAGGAATCGGTATCCCCTCTCCAACTTTTTGAAATATGTACGGTGCTCACAAGGTTCAAGCACAGGTCTCCGGGATTGAAAAAAGTGGTGGTTCAAGAACTGTGCACTTTCAGAGGATTGATGCAATCATTCAGAAGAGGATGGCTCACAACGGTGAAGTCAGCTTGAGTCACATCGCTTTTGATCTCAGGATCTGTCGTCACGGTTTCCAGAAAGTCTTGAGAAGCAATCATTATTTGAAGAGGTTACCAACTCTTTCTATGCTGGTTTCTATTGGAGCAACCCGAAGGATTCAACTGAATAAATGCAAAAAGTTTCTGCGCGAGCTCGAGGTGCGCCGCATCTCTCTTACGGATTGGGGTAATGAGGAAATTTGCGAACTAAACATCTTTGCGACAGCCAAAGTCGGACGCAGTTGTTGTCAAAAAGTGAGAGCAAGTCTCCGAGATAGCGTTTAGCTCACAACGGACTTTCTCTCGAAGGTGTGGTAGATTGTGACGGAGTAACATCCGAAATTGCAGCTCCATTGCAGTTCATTTTCCAAAAATGTTGAAAGCTAATTCGAAGGCCTTGTAAAAGACTTTAGTGAGGTACAGTATGCTGTTCTGGAATTACGGGCATTTCGCTCAATGATCGTTCGCTCTTCAATGAACCTGAACTCTCTAATACGCGTCCAAATCCATCAGAGCTATCCTGAGCGCTCACTCCCCGGGCCACTGGAGCAGGGAAATGTGACCTTCTTCTTCTCGAGCCCTTAACCCGATGAACTCCTCTATGTGAGGATGTTGTAGAGGAAGAACTCATAAGGCTTTACCAGCTCGTTGGGTGCTCTGATGTTAGCGCTTCAGAAGATGTGGGACGACAACGCCGTTGGCTACCTGCGGCGCAGTGCTGATTTTGTCGTTGGACGCCAGAAGGCCTTTCTCAAAACAGAATGGTCAAATTCAGAGCACCTTCTGCATGAGTAGTCAAATAGCTTGACTCTATCTTTGTGAGAAGTCGCTTTTCTGATTGAGTCTCTTTCTTGGGTATTGCACACAAAAACATGGCGTCCTATACTTTTCAGCCACCCTGTACATGGAACCGTGTCACGGGCTGAATCTCGCTAGGTGACGACTGCATGGCGCGTCCTTGAATGAGTTCGACCAACTGCAATTCCATGCAAAAAAGGTGTCAGGAAGGCACCAAGAGGTTCCAGGAAGAGGCTGCGTATAAATTGCGGAAGCAGATTCCCTAATTAGTTCGAACTGCAACTTCCGTCTCAGCTTTATACTCTATTTTAGAAAACGAGAAGAGTGCCAAGCGCAGACCACACACAACAAGTGACGACGGGTAAGAGAAACGTGGCTTTATTTCTTGCCGTCGTCACTTGTGGTGTGTGGTCTGCACTCGACGCTCTTCTCGTTTTCGGAAATGGACACTATAATGTCAGTGTAGTGAATAAGCTCCAACCAAGATTGATAATCACCTTTATTCGGCTTACGTTTCGGCGCTTTCGCCTTCTTCAGAGCCTGGAAAGACGAAAACCATTTATAAAACTACCCGTCCAAATACTATTTCAATCTACAAGAATCACTCAGCAGGGGTAAACTACTAGGACGACGTCATGGGACAAAAGGAAGACAACGAACCTTTAGAAAAGTCGACCAGTGAGGTCCACCTGCCACCCCGAGCTGACAGAAACGCGGCTTAAAGGTAAGGTTGGAGCTTATTCACTACACTGACATACTGATACGACTCATGCCAAGATTCATTGAGAGTCGCACATGGGACACTATAATTTTGAGCTGGGACTGTACAATAAATGTTTGCACTTTTTAGAAAGTAGAATGAATGTGGATACAAAATTGCTTCAATTTCCGCATAAAACTGTTTAGAGAAGAAGCTTTGGTCGTGACAACGCCCCAATAAGCACTTCCCTACGGCAAACAAATCGAAATCCCGCCAAATTGGCGCAATTTTCGTCATGCTAATTTCAAATTCACGTAGAACGTTCAGAAGCCATTGAAAAGAGAAAGTTTCCCAATTTCTAGCGCCCGACTCCTTTTTCTTATTGGATGCTTCCGAAGAAAGCTGTGGACAGCAGACTCATCCAAATCTCTCAAAAATTTCCTCATTATTTTTGTGAGATCCTTAGGGCGGCCATTTTGATATTCTGAACAAACTTTCCAAGCGCTACTGAGGATCATCTAGAAGCGCAACGCTTTCAACTCAGAGTGCACCATTCCTTTTTTCGATTACTAAATGCTTTTCAAGAGTTCCGGTTTCCAAAAGTGCAAACACTCGTCTGCCAAAATCCTCGTTAAATTACCGTAGCAATTAGCTCTTACCATACTGCATGACCTTAGCACTTTAGTGTGTAAGCCGGTCAACTTTATTGACTCCTGAAGTTGGCCATGATCCAACTTCGGCGCTATTCCGAGGGGAGCGCGGCTGCACCGATTGGCAAATGGGAGAAAATCACCCGCTGACGTATTTGCAAATAAATTACTAGAACTTCTTTTTCCTTTGACCAGTAGGCAAGAGGTGCGCGTTGCTAAGACAGGGACAGAGTTTTTTGCTTTCCGCAGCGCAGAACCTTTTCGCTGCGGGAACACCAGGCTGTTCCGACAACGAAAAAAATCGCACTGTGGGAACCCAACTTTTGGGGGAAAGAGAACCAATCAATCGCTCGCATGCGTTCGGGCTATTATGATGACGAGCGCCAATAGTACAGTGTTTGCAACCAGAACTGTGGGTTTTGGTGACGCATGAAGCATCAGGTGAAATACAGGCACAAATAGCACATGTGAGATCGATTGTTCTGTGTCTGCAACAAATGTGGAAGCTCCACGGCGAGAGCCAGAGCTATACGACAGATTTATGAAGGTAAGAGGGAGTTTGATCGTATTCACATTCGGAACCCCATGGGCACAATTAGTCACATCCCAGGAACAAATCTAAGTCAGCGTTCTGTTTGCTTTCATGTGCAACGTTTGAATACGTACCAGACATAACGGATCACTAGCAAAGCGGGAAACGAGCGACATGTCAGCGTTTCCAACGATGTACTAGCGTTCATCGCTGCTTGTCGCTGGTATTTCGCTTGTATCCCTTATTGTTAGTAGCGATTCCCTCCATTCGCAAAGTCTAACAACGGCCTTTGAGATTCTACTACACGAAAAATGCTAGATGCAAGTCTGATGGGATGCCTTCGCCCTCCACTCCCCTCTCCTTATAAGCCATTATCCGTGTGAGGACTCTGATTGAATTCTACCGACCCCGTTCGCGGTGGGACCGCCCTAGTCCTTGTCAAGTGTTGCGATCGATCGGTATGACGCAGGATCAAGGCTGTCATGACCCGGAGAGCCCATTTTCCTTAGTTTCTGCTTAATGTGGTGGGGGGGGGGACGGTCGCTATCCCGGCGCGCGGCATGTTTGAACACATCAAGAAACCTGCAAGCCGAGGGATGGTAGGCAGTCTATGGGGAGTGGGGGGGGGGTTGAGAGCAGTCACCTGACATGCGTGAAAAGCTGGTGGTGAGTCTACACTATATCGCTGAGAGGGGGCGAACATGCCATGCATCGCGGCGGCGACCGCTCCCCCACGAGACAAACAGCCCCGGAACGTGCAAAAACACGACAAACATGAAGAATTAAAGAATACGACTAAAGAAATGTGCCCTACGGGGCGCAATATGGCTTGGCGGGGCCACTCTGTGAAAGAGCCTCCAGTAGCCTAGGCAGCAGAGACCATTTCCGGAGGATCGAAGATTGCTTCGTCACACTTGTAGAGTTCCTCCCTTCTTCGAAGGCTTAGTCCTGAAACTAAGTTTTTCCGTATCTTGACGCGATGTTGCATGGTGTCCCCCCTCCCACATCACATAGCGCTTCTCCGGGTCTTAACGTACAGATTTCGCGCCGCAACGATCTATCGTGAGGCTTAACATGGGTTAGGGAGGTCCTACCACGACCAGGGGTACGGTAGAATTCAATCAGAGTCCTCATACGGATAATGGCTTATCCTCTCCTTCCCCTCCTTTCAAGATTCCGTGAGTCTCGACCTTCGGACCGATGCCGTTGCAGAGCCTCCAAACCTTTATGAATAGACCCGGCCTCCCACCTTGCACATCATGGGAATTGATTCCGCTTCGAAAGCAGATACCAAAACAACGCTATTACTAACAAAAAAAGGCTTACACATCCCTAGCCTGACCGCAGCGCTGATAAGCGGATGAATGTGCACTTGTGTGACCTAATCTCATTCAAAAACACCGGTATGCAAACTAAGCAAACACTTTCCTAACTTCGTACACTTTCTGAGAGGAGTAGTGACGATAGGAACACGCAACAGCATTGGAAGATCACCATGCTAGCGACCACTGCTTAACTATTCACTGTGTATTTTGGGGAGTATCCTGCCAGCAGATACCAAAACAACGCTATTACTAACCAAATATGAACTTACAGATCCCCAGCGCTGCAACGAATTACCGTGTTGGCTGCCTAACGACGACAACACCCTTATAGAGTTGACCCAATGACCGCAGCGCTGATAAGCGGATGAATGTGTACTTCGTACTTACGTGACCAAATCTCACTTCAAAAAAAAACGGTATGCAAACCCAGCAAACACTTTCCTGCACTACCCACACTTTCTGAGAGGAGTAGTGAAGATAGAAACACGTGACAGAATTGATAGATTGCCATCCTGGTGACTACTTCCTAACTATTTACCATGTATTTTGAGCAGTACGATCAGCTTCTGATGTACTTCTTATACAACATGCCATGTAACCACGAGCAAATAAGGGATGTTTATTCATTTCTCAAAAAGATTAAAAAGATTGCTTGAACACGAAGTTGACGACGGACACCTGAAAATATAAATAAGAAAAATCTCACGTACACTTCTATCGCCCCGGATTGAGTCCCGCGCTCCCATCCTATTGTGTTGTGTCCCTATCCCTCCCACTTGGATTGGCTGTCCACATATAGAGTGTCCAGGCATTCGTATATCCAATCCACTGATCGTGGCCAATCTCCTATCCTACAGTATGTGCTCTACTCCTCGATTCATCATATGCTCCTTCATCCCCTTCTCAGTGTGGAATTGAGGCTGAAACAGCTTCGTGATAGTCGGTGCAATCTTCATTGAAATTAGAGCAAAATGCCAACATTAGAACGGCAGGTAACCGCTAGAATGCATTTTTCGCAAATAGCCATCAAAAACAGGAATATAAATATTATAATAAGTGCGTAAACTTTATAGTGACATGCTTATACGGAAAAAGATATACCATTGCTCTTCCGAAAATCCATGACATCCAAGCTCCTCTGGTTCTCAGTCGCGCGACAGACTGCGTGATCGTGATCGTGAGGCAGAACGACGCGGGCTATACTTTGGAGATGATCGGCGAGGGCTGCGCGACCTGGATCGATCACGGAAGCTTCCACCACCAGCGGTGGTATCTTCACGCACGCGAATGTAAGCCGTCTCTCCCTTCAAAAAACCGATAAAAATACATGGCAATCCACAACAAGGCCGAAAATAAACAACGCAAACACACCTCATGCGAGCGGAATTTAGTGTCGTCCAATTTTCGCACTGCATATTTCATATCGTCAAAGCGAATGAATTCCACAACACCGGTACCGTCTCGTGCCACGTCGGCGTAGCAAACTTCTCCGGCCTCACGCATATGATCCTTTAGAAAAAAAATACATGAAGGAAGCGAAGAGATATTGGAGTTCTCTATGGCGATCTAAAAAAAACCTTGAGATCCTGCCATGATCCAGTTGGTGGAAGGCCTTCAACGATAACGCGATGGTTAGAACGGCGATTGGGTGGTCCACCACGACCACGGCTACTGCCAAAATCTCCACCGTATCCACCATATCCTCCACGGCCACTGCCGCCATTCAAGGGTCGACCTCCTGGTCCACGCGGTCCGACTCCACGCGTGAATTCAACGCGAATACGGGATCCATCGAAGTCATACCCATCTCGCCCACGGACCGCATCTTCGGCATCGCTGAAAACAGTTGGGCATTGACCGTATTGGAGCATTGACGCTATTTATCTCGCAGAATGTGAAGGACAAAGTTGCAGCTCGCTAGGACAGAAAGAGACTTTTCCGCTTTCCGCAGCGCGAACTTTTTGCACTTCTGATCAATGGTGGATCGGGTTCCCACAGCTAAAAGTTTCCGCTGTGAATAGTGGAGAAGTCGCTTCCTGTCCTACAAACCGATCTGAAGTACATTTTCTCTGCAACATGGGTTTCTAGATTTAGACTTGACAACACGCGTGGCGTCAGTTAGCATAAAGAACGCTGGAGAAGGAAAGTAAGTCACATACACTGCATGCTGCTACATTCAAGGTCAACCGTCGCGTTTGCACTTCCAAAAAATTCTGCGCCCCTCCCCTCTGAAGAGGTCTTGATGCGACCCTCCCCCACCCGTCACTCTGAGGAGGCTACCCCCATTCGACACCCCCTCTCCCTGCCGCGATCATCGCCCACCAATCAACACACCCAACTGCTCCACCCACTTTCGTTGACTGGAGGGGGGGGGGGGTTACGACTGGTTGGACTTTCATGTGTGGTCCTGCCACGAATGGCGGGAGCACAGACGACTACAGAAGGTTTACGGACTACTTGGACTTTCCTGTGTGGTCCTGCCACGAATGGCGGAGGGAGCAGACAATTAGAGAACGACGCCTGAATCGGCTTCAAATCCTAAGAAGGGAGGTGAAAGCTTCAGGCCTAAGCCTTACAGAAGGGGGAACTCCGAGGTGGGTGGGCCTACTATAGTGTGGCAACAGCTCAAACGTGTGGGATCACAGGAGTCTTTAGCCGGCGTGGAACGAGGCAAAGGACAGAGTTCAAGTAGTCCGTCAACCATTACAGAATGGGTGAAGCCTAGGAAGTGAGCCTTCAAGAAGGGATCCGCGGAGACGCAGATCGCACTGAGGCAGTTCAAAGGACCGAGTTCAAGTAGTCCATCGACAGGGGCGGGGGGGGCGGTAGCAGAGAGCGGCAAATCCAACAATATTATCAGTTCACCTTACTTTCAAGAAATTTTAGTCACATCTTCGACTAATCCGTCAAATACAATCCATTTTTACGATCCTTTCACAGTTTTCCTTTCAGAGGTAGATAACCTCGCTTATCCTCGGAATGAGACCCCATACCTCTTCCTAAAATCACAAATGCATCCCCTTCATTTGATTATTTCGGAGGGACGGACTCTGGTTACATTGCTACCGGCTACGGGAGACAAATTACAAAGAAGTTAGGTAATCTACTCGTGACCGACCGTTAAATCACCAAGAATTACTGAACCATTACGTTTTAGTACTTCATAGATAACCAGATTGGTCCCCCGGCAAGTGCCGGACCTCCCTTTCCTGCGTAGGCATAGGCGTTCCGCTGTGCCCTCTTCCACCTTGACACTGATACCTCGTGGAGGTGCCGCAGGTGGAATAGGGCACAGCAGCTATTCAAAAAAAGTGTTTCATGTAATAGAGGACACCATCACATGACGGTAAAATAGCATCGCGGTACTTGATTGCACATTAGCTCTACTGTGAAATGTTTTTCCTCCTCCTTCCCCCCCCCCCTCCTTGGCCCTTCTTCCTCCAATGCCCTCCAGCTGCCATAGTAACACCATACGGAATGACCGGCAATGTGCTCAGTAGGTGCTTATATAGCCGTTGCGGAGTTATCACAATCATGCCATTGCAAAACATTCATAGCCAAAGTCCTGCAAGCCACCCTATTTTGTTAGCGATTCCAATGAGTTCCTTATCACATACTGCGGACGGACAGACGGACATACTTACATACATACATACATACATACATACATACACACATACATACAAACCGACACACCAAGTTACCGGTTTATATAATAGAAGGATTGGCGGTTTTCGATGGTTCAATGCTGTGATTTCTTTGTGTTCCTCTTCACATATAGCCACAGAAACCTTGTAGTAAAGGAACGAATGAAAATAACTAACCGTGGGTCTTCGAAGTCTATGAAGGCATAGAGAGGTCCTCGTCCACCTTTTATGTCGACAAATCGGATTTTTCCATATTTCGAGAAAATATCTTCGATATCTCTCTCACGGCAATCTGGAGGCAAATTGCCAACGTAGATTCTCGTTTCGTCACGTCCCATTCCGACTGTAGTAATCTGGAAAACCCAATCGTGTGATTACTTTCCAAAAACGAAGTAAAAAGAAATAAAACGTGAGAAATGCCGAAAAGTGCAAGCAAAGAACAACGGCTGACGCCGGGCGCGCGCCCGCGACGCGGCGGCTGCGTATCGGCGTTGGCTCATCGCCAATTCGAAAACGAATCGATCGCGACCCGACCTGGAGCCTCGACCTTCAGATGCCTCGCCACGGCCTAGTCCTTCTCTGAAACCACCGGTCAAGACGTGGAGGTGTTTTTGAGGTGACGGAGCCTTTCAAAATTGTGAGCGCGTGAAGTTGCCATTTCTACGACGAAAAGATATGTAACCGGTGAGCAATTGCCTCCAAAATTCCGGACGAGGCGGTAAGGTATGCTCTCCCCGAAAGGCTTCGGGGACGCCATAGTCGGGGTGACCCGAATCGGGACGTCCCAGCCCCGAACAGGAGAGCATACCTTACGGCCCCAGGAGCGCGAGGGTCGCGTCAAAATTTCAATGCTGGATGGACTGTGATGTGGTTCGCCACGGCAGACAGCGACTTCTCCGCATTTTGCAGCGCGAACCTTTCCAGAACGGAACCCTGGATCCACTTTTTAGCAGCGGTGGACCGAGGGCTCAAGTGGGTGCGGGACTTTTGGCTCGTCCGAGCTGGCAGGCACGTGGCGAAATGCGCGGCGGCATGCACGGCGATCCGAATGAGACAACGCTTCGTGGATTCCGCAATAGATCAGCACATCATAGTGTGTGAAGATCGCGACAAAACCCGCAAGGTTCTGCGGTTTGAAGTAAGTTTCCGTACGCAGAGATATGAATGCAGCGATGTTTGTGAGATATTTCAGTACAAAGAGATGAGACTTTGTGGAAATGTCCAACTATCATCAGCGAATAAGAGGCGTTGTAATTAGTGGTTTAACCCGAGACAGAGTTACCAAGTGTCAACTATAGTGCTTTGCTATTCCAGGCGCTCACGTCCTTAAGGGGAACATGCAAAACAGGGCCGATAGTGGTGGCACTAGAACTAAGCCCGTGAGATGGGAGAAACGCCAGAGAGTACACAAGTCCCAGAATCCCATCCCCTCCGTAAGGCTAAGTTCCAAGCACAACAATTGGCTCACTCACCTGAATGTCACGCTCCCCCCCCCCCAACGACATGAGAGCCTTGATCGCCGTAACAGCACTACATATGCGTTAGTCATGCGTTAGTCACGCGGGTACCAGTGCTATACATTTGAAGGAGCGATTGCAGGCGGGTCCCGCAGCGGAGTCCCCCCGAAATTGAGAAGGATTGAATCAGACTTGAGGGCCGAATCCACCCAAGGCAAGGATTGAATACCGCCCATGGTATTGAACTCTACCACAAAAGCCCGCGAAGATTTGTTTTGTCCGGGTCGCCGCGCAGCCGCCGCACAATTTGCCACGTGCCAGTCCGGACGAGCCAAAAGTCCGTCGCCCGGTTCCTGTAGGAGAGTTTGCGCGCGCGCGGAACGAGGAAAAGTCGCTTTCTATCGTAGCGAACCACGCCCGGGTGGACTGTTCTGCGTAGAGTAGTGGTTTAGCTTGCACCGAGATTGAGGCTTGGTGCGGGGAGACGGTCAAGAGTCCCCCGCGACCGTCGCGCCAAAACTAGGTCACCGCGCGCGACGTCAACGGCGTTTGTGAAGTTTAAAACATGGCAATTTGGCAAGTTCAGGACCCGTCCCTCCAGACAATTGATAGGGCGCTTGCATAGCCGGTCGGACGACGGCAGCGATCGTTACTGTCGCACAACATTAGATGCGTATCGATCGTGCAAACATGCGACACTTACGATCGTTGTGTCGGACGACTGCAGGATCAATATGTACGCAGCTACTATCTCACACTAAGTCGGACTTTCGAAATACCACAGTCACGAGTCGAGTCGAGTCGACGCGCAGTCAAGTGATGTCTGGGTTTACATTGAGTGACCGCGTCGCTTCTTCTATGCGACCGCGGTTTATGCGACACCTGCGATCGTTGCTGTCGTCTATAGAGATGGGAAATGGAACGAAAAACAAGAAAAAACGAAAGTAAATCGTCGTCAGGGCAGAAATCGAAAGTCTCGCTCCCCCAGCAGTGAAGAAGGTCAGCTTGGGAGAGGAGCACGTCCAAACGAGTTTTCCGGATATGCCAGCTATTCCTTCGGTTGATACGGCAATCATCTTAGCTGATTTCACACGTTATGCCAGCCATGCAATCTCGGAAAAAGGGCGGAGGGAGCAAGGATAGGCGGCGGGAGCGGGAAATACATGCCCTGGGGCCTCATTACGGTTCCGTTCGCGATTCTGAGCATGGCAACGTCTTTGTCGGTGCGTAGCCATGCACAGAAACTACAAAAGGGCTTGTTTTGGTCCACTGAGCCTGACTTGTGGCTTTGAATGTTACCGCGTTTTTGTGAATCTGACGCAATGTTGCGGGCCAGTCCCACCCCCTCCCCCTCCTAGGTGGCCACGTTGTGCGGGTTTTGAAGTGTTGCCATTCGGTGCAAGCTAAACTGCCAAGATTCATAGAAAGTCGAATATGGACATGTGCAGGGTGGTTTTCGTTCTTCGCAAAGGTTTTTCATACTGTGCAGCATTGTTTGTACAGATATCGGTAACAGATGGAACCGATTTCTAATGTGAAATCCACGTGATTTAAGCATCATTGGAGATGAAATTTTCAATATTTCCAAGTTCCAATGGATATGAAAAAGTCAAGGATGTCGAAGCTTGACGCACATTGGAAACGGGTTCTTTTTTATTGTGCGAAGGTGATACACTTCTGTGCAATACCATTTGGAGGACCACTTAGGGACTTAAAGTGTATCGGGATACAGTTTTTGGTGAAGGAGCTGAAGAAAGAAATCAACAGTTCGCTGGAATTTTTCCAACGATAAACCATATTTTTGGAGTAACATGGGAGAAGTAGAGTTAGTTTTTTTTACCTTATTGCTTCAACGAGGAAAATTATGGTCAATTTGATCCTCGCATTACAGTGTTCAGCACAACTACCATTCATCACCGTTCCTGTTCTTTTCCTGGAGCGAAAACGGAGCCTCACCCCAAAATCGAAAATATCCTACTCACGAGCAACTGCCTGGCGTCAGTTGAGAGAAGTCCAAGGAGTTCAAGCGTTCTCGCGCAGGATGCGACCGGTACAACATTTTTATGTATCCCTTTTTCTTCCATTCTTCTTCTTTCATTCTTTCGACACTCGGAGAATATGACTAGTATTCATGTGTATGAGAGTGCTGCCACAGCTGCTCAAGTTATTTTTGCCCTACAAGGATACGGGTCGCTGGGACAAAGAACGACTTCAGTCCTCAGCAGCGCTGAACTTTTCGCTGGGAGAACCCGTCCCTTCCAGATCAGGGGTGGAGCTGGTACTCCTGCAAAGGAGGTTTCTCACTACGGGAAGCGAGAGCCGCTCACTGACCTGGTAACCCAAACCCAGCTCACACTTTCTGGCAAATGACATGTTCAGTGATAGAGGGTGGTGATTACTCTGCGCTCGCATATGTCCCCAGAAATCAGCACATTCAGGAAATATTACTCATTCTCTCCAGCGAGTCATTTAAAGATTTTACAATGTTGTCATGGTAAATAGTAACAATATGAAGTCCTTTATTGATAGAACCAATTTTTTTTCAGCTACGATGACGACGAGGATCTGAAAAGTAGAACAAGGAAAATCTTACTTGCCGCATTGGCTTCTCGTTCCTCCTAGCTCCCTGAGTCACTTCCCATATGGTCCTATGCTTTTGCTTTGTATCCCTATCCCTCCCGAACGAATTCGACTGTCCACACGCGATGCGTCCAGGCAGTCGCAATTCGGTGATTGTGGCCAACTCCTTAGTCGCATTTCTGTGATTGTGGCCAATCTCCTATGTTGCCAACATCCTTTAGATTTCCATTTATCATATCCTCCTTCCTCCTCATCCCTTTGTCAGAGTTGGTTGGAGGCTGAAACAGCTATATCAATTTCGTACAAACTTCATTGATTGCTATAACAAATAACAGTAGCGCGATAGAGAACCGCTGCAGCACAATATTCAACAGGTAGTGATGACATATAAAAGCAAAAAAAAGGTAAGGTGTGAGGTAGAGTTAGTCCGAGGTAGTTCAAATTACACCGCATAGTACAGAAACATACGTCACGTAATTACGAACTGAAATATACCATTAACGCATTCCTGATCCACGACCGATGTCAGTACTTGAGTGTTAGTCACGAGAGGCACTGCGAGATCGTGAGCGTGACGGGGATCGCGACGCCGAACGACTCTGCGAGCGAGAGCGACGTGGGCTATACTTCGGCGAATCTCTGCCGCGAGGACTGCGCGATCGCGAGCGACCGCGGCCTCCTCCTCCTCCTCTCTCGCTGCCGCCGCCACTGGTGTCTTCACGCACTCGTATGTAACCTGTCTCTCCCTATAAACAAAATTTCAAAATATGTAAGAGAGGAATCATAGAAATTCTACAATCTCACTTCATGAGAACGGAACTTCGTATCGTCCAGTTTCTTCAGTGCATATTTCATATCATCAAGACGAGTAAATTCCACAGTTCCGGTGCCATCGCGAGCAACGTCCGCATAACAAACCTCTCCAGCCTCACGCATGTGGTCCTGAAAGTGGTTCTACGAAGCAGATTAAGTGAAAGAGTTAGTGAAGTGATAGTCATGAAAATACCTTCAGATCTTGCCAAGAGCCAGTCGCTGGGAGACCTTCGACGATGACGCGGTAGTTCGTACGACGTGTAGGACCGCCACGACCACCACCGCCACTGTAACCTCCTCCACCGCCATGGCCGCCGTAGCCACCTCCTCGACCACCGTATCCACCACGTCCACCACCATTCAGAGGACGGCCTCCGGGACCTCGAGGTCCTGCTCCACGGGTGAATTCGACGCGAATACGAGATCCATCGAAATCATAGCCATCTCGGCCGCGAACTGCGTCTTCAGCATCGCTAAATGGATAAGGTGAGAACGCTACACAAGAGGAACAGGTTGATATTGCCAAGTAGAGGATACAAAGCCACTCAAACAACGTCTTACGGTAAATGTCACTTTTTGGAGTTACAAGAGGGGAAAGACGGTTGTGAGCTCTCACGAGAGTCGTTTTCGGGGCACGGACTGGTTCATTAACTCACTACTTGTTTAATTTTGGCTACATCTTCCTAAATGCCTCAATTCTTCGTACGTGGGCTTCACCTAACTCAACGCTTTGAATGAGAATTCAGGGCGATTTTAACTTCTAAACGAAATTCGCATCGGCCTCCTTTCGCGAAAAGAAACGACACGAGTTGCGGGTCCCATCCGACTAATTTAATTACTCACTCCACCCCCCCCCCCCGCGAAAACAACAACAAATAATGTTTCCCTTCAAAGCCCGCGGGGACCTGATGCAAGTGGATAGGGCACGTTTAGCTTTCCACACATGTCAAGTAACTGCCTCCACTCCCACCCCTTAGGTTGGCTACACTCCCCTAGCTCATGAATTCCCCGGTTCTCGTGACACTATGATAGTGGGCAGCAGTCCCACTTACATATATTTCGTTCAAAAAATGCGGCGTGACCACCCTACTTGTATAGTACCTCCACAGTGTGTTTCGCTCATACTTACGTAACATGAACTGAAAGAAAAGTAGCAAAATTTACTAACCGTGAGTCTTCAAATTCAACGAACGCGAACAACGGTCCACGACCGCCTTTGATGTCGACAAAGCGGATCTTTCCGTATTTCGCGAAGATGTCCTCAATATCTTTCTCGCGGCAATCCGGGGGCAGATTACCCACATAAATTCGTGTTTCGTCACGTCCCATTCTGAAAGAACATAACCCATTTAAGCTGTCACCATCAAAACATAAAAAAATCTATCGAAAAATCACTGGAAAGAAACGCGGATGACTCAAACGAAGGCCGACCACGGTGATTAGCAGAGAAAACGCTCAATAAGACCTAAAAGTGGCGGCAAACGCAGCGCTCGGCTCGGTGCGTCGCGAGAGTGTCGGCCCCGACTTGCCACCAACCGGACCACGAATTGATTGCCATTCGACGGGGGAGGCCGTCGAGGTCATCGGCGACCTGTTGTGTGAAAAACGAAAGCTCCCACAGATAGTTAGCACATGAAAAAGATGCTGAATTTGCCTCCTTCTTCGGCTTTATGCACGGGGAAACTTGTTCGTGCCATAGAATTACGTGGAGAATTAGTTCGGTTTTCCAAAACTTGCACGCACTTGCTGAGAAGGGGGACATTTCACTTGTTGAGTTCCCATCAAGGGCACGTGGGAAATGGAGAAAATTCGAAAAAAGTTATCAATTTCCACAAACAAACTTCTGATCAAAGTGACGGTGACAGAATTTCAGGTGTGTAGTAAACAAAACGGTTCAATTTGATTAATTAATAAATAAATTGAAATTAGCTGTATAAAACAATGATTTCATTGAAATTACCAAAATAAAAAAATTAAAAAATGAAGAAAATCGAAGAAAATTTGTTTAATTATTTGAAATTGATAAAAAATAATGAAAAATAAACACTTGAGATTTTCCGACATCCATTCGAAATACTACAAAGAAAACCCAACCCACTCGCTGCTAAATTTTTGGATTAGCCTCCTGTTTGTCTTATCAGAAAACAGGCTACTTCACTGATGCGCAAGCTAGACAAGATCCGTAGGAGATTCGGTATCCATGGGGAGGGTGAGGGGCAATCTGTCCCGCATACCTGGGAAACAACTTGCAGATATATAAAAATATAATCTATGAATCCGAACCATGGCTTCAACCAGAACAAATACTAGGAAATTCAATCTATCCTAAGCAGTGCTTACTCATCCAAGTCCCAGTTCTACGTAAGTTTACTGTTGTAAAGGCGATTGATAGCATATTAATTTCTTTCTTAACACTAGGCCATGGAATGGTTCAATCCACTAAACACCGAAGTAACCATTGGCTTCCAGTTGAATCGATGAGCCTAGGCTCCATACCGATACATGGCATATTTTACGAAAAAAAATCGCGGACAGTTTTGGATTAAAGCAACATTCCCAGCAGGGAGGGAACGGCTGCAATCCCTTCGGCCGATTGCGACCACGGCCACTTCGAAGCTGTAGGGTGAGTTTTTGTTCAGTCACACTTCCTGACTGGGAGCTGAACAGCTTCGAAGTGGCCGTGCTCGGAATCGGCCGAGGGGTTGCAGCCGTACCGACCACGCCCACTAGGACTGTTGCGTTGAGGATAAGACGCAGTTCCGAATAGTTAAAGCAACACCCCCTCATCAAGTTGATGGGGTAGAAGAGGTCCATAATGAAACTGTGGATGACGGGTTGATTGCAAATGACAAAAGAAACAAAGAAACCATGGGACCCTTCAAAATAAGGGACGGGGGTGCGGGACGAGTTGTTTAAACTAGCTGGCATCTCTTGCTGGCTAGCGCAGCAAGAAATGCAAATGCTTTCGCGCATGCACTAATACAAGCAAACACACAGGCACGGATACAAACAAAGAAATACTATAATTAAAAGGATTAGGTAGTTAAAAGCCATCAAAACGCAGGCAGCATTCCGTCGAGCGCGGAACAGTTCACAGGCAATCGCGCAGGGACTACGCAGTCGCGCAAGGACACCCAGCCACGAGACTTGTCCAGCGGCCAGAACTAGCGGCCAGCGGCCAGCTTTGTAAGACCTTAGTGCCGTTGTCGCGCACTTTTGAGACGCGACAACGGCACATCTGTGCTACGCATGGGCTACCCTATCTCACCCTAGGAATGATTCTTCAACTTGGCTCCCCGCGGGGGTGTTCCTTTAAATGGTAGCTGCCCTCTCGTCAAGCATCTCTTAAACTATTGAGTTGTTTCTGATTTTTTGTCGCTCATAAACTTTTTCATAGCCGTGTTATCGAGTTTCTCATATTTTGGTCCGGAGAATTAAAGGGCGTTTACAAGCAGCTGTGAGCTCCCGTCATTGAATGAATTAGGTATTGTCAAAAATAAAGGATGCGCCAAAATTATAGCGACAGCTACTTCAAGACCCCTAGAATACATACCGCAATTCTCATTGTGAGAAACCAGAAATGCGTAATGTTCACTTTCCAATCGTGAACCGTAAGAAGTTACCAAATCCCAAAAATTCCTTCGAGGGCATTTACACAGGCCTTGAGAAGCACTGAGGAACCGTTTACTGTAGCAAGCAATGCGGTGTGTATGGTACTCTTCCTACGCGTACTGGAGCGATTCCTTCAACTAATCCCCACAAATGTGTAGTTTGAATTCAGAATCGAAGACAGTGTAATCCATCTGATGTGTTGACCAAAAACTCGTTGAAGCTGATGAAGTCGACAACACTGACCCTGTACCAGCTTTTCACTACCCCTGCCTCGAAAGTGGGAACTGCTTCCAGCTAGAAAAAACAGCAACGATTTGAAAAGCTTAGGATGGCCATTTGCTCTACAAAAATCCTCATAATCCTTGAACTCCATCTATCGTGACATTCGGCGAACCCAGCGCGCCAACTGCCGCTCGATCTGTCGCGCACCATGCCGATTCTGCTCATGGTTGTCACAGAAACACGCCTTCTTATCCAGTTCGATTGTATTTGGTTGCTTCCCCTTGAAACAGTTAGCTACGAGTGGTACTAAGATGTACACCAGAGCACTGATGATTTTTGCGCACCAGACACCCTCGAAGATGAAATTAAATGATTCAGGAACGACGGCAGTATCACTCAGCCAGCATAACAGTCATGCTTTTTGGTGGTCAATAAGATAAGTATGAAGAGCTCATAACAACAAAACCAAGAAGAGCACAGAAGAAAATAGAACCTTTGAACAGTGGCTCAAATTGTGTGTGAAGCGCTGCCGCTAAATTTTGGCGCACTGTAATGCACCCTCCGTTCAAAATAACCCACCGTTCCTTGAACCGTCTTAATGCAGTTTTGCTGTGTATTTGAAAGCAGACGGTTGTATCGTTGACAATCGGTCAAAGGCCTGTGTTCCTTCTGCATATAAGTAATTCTAGTAGTAACTCTGGTCATTATTGAGCCAGTTTAACCTATTTCATTGAAAACAAGTCATTTGTAGATTTTAGGTGTGCGAATTGTAACCAACAAATTAACGAACATATTTATTCTTTATTTTAAAATTCGAAGATGACGATGAAGACCTGAAAGAAAAATAAGAAAAAACCTCACTTGTACTGCAATGGGATGTTTCTCGTGCTCTCATAATACTGTGTGACTGATGTGAGTGATCCCTATCCCTTATACTGTCCATGGTTCCGTAACTGATTCCACTGAATAAGGCCAATCTCATATGCTGCAGTATGTGCTTTACTCCACCGTTTATCATTTCCTGTTTCCTCCTCATCCCTTTCACTCAGTGGAGGCTGAAACAACATCATCAAATTCAGTGTAAACTTCTTCATTGGAATCGGCACAAAATCAACACTAACACGGTTAAAACCGCTGCAACACATTATTAGATCATGGTAATGCATGTAAAAGGTGTGATGAGGTATAGCTTGAGGTATCTCATTAGGTAACGCTTTTTTATACAGTAATACATGACTTTGATATACGTAAAAATATACCATTAACGTCTCCGAGTTCCTCAACGTCCTCAATCACGCGACGGGCTGCGAGACTTTGATCTTGGAGAGCCTGACGCCGAGCGACTCTGTGAACGTGAACGACGGGGACTGTATTTTGGTGAAGCTCGGC
>KZ347966.1:9793-27410 GCA_002352805.1 Teladorsagia circumcincta | reverse complement strand
CATATTCCTTTGCCTACGACTGCTGGTCTACTGAGCGACTGATGATTTAGAAATAAAAATCACGTGTAGTGGGACAAAGTGCAGTTTTCAGCAACCGACCTGTTTCATTTTTGCTAGACCATCCCTGCTCTGTTGGATCTTATCTCTCTCCTTCTCTAGATCGCGCAGCTTTGCTTGAATGCGTCGTAGTCGTTGCTGTGGAGGAAGTTGCGCATAATCTGACTCCGACTGAAAAACTTCTCAACAATTTGTTCAAAAATGGAGCACCAATGAATGACCTCAATAATGACTCCGTGACCCAATATGTATGCCATTCAAGCACTGCTATCCATACACTATCAAACTCTCTTCAGTAGTATGAGTTTCTACTCCAGAACTCCGGATGTTACAGCTAGCACGTTATTTGTGGTGAAGCAGGGTCGGCTAGTCTGTACACTGCGCGACCAGTCATTTGCGGTTGATGTTGTGGAGAAGGAAGAACAGGCGTGAAGTGTACCCTCGGTTAACAAACAAAAACTACCAAAACCACTGAGAATGGAAATCATCCTTTCTTTATCACGTTGACAACTGCGCTCTTTCCCGCCCTCTAGCGTGGTGGAATCGCGCTTTTTTTCTGGTTGCGGAAATAAAACACGACGTCATGTCACGCGGTCCCGCGAGTATATTCTTTTCGAATAGCTGCTAAGTGAGTATAATATCTTTGTGTGACGCAAATGTCAGATTTTACGATTTTGAAAATTTCAGCGACTCCTGCGACTAGAGGGCGCGTAAAATAGGCTAGAGCTAGCGCCAGGAGAAGAGATTTTGGACGAAGATATAAGAAATATGTGTACTGCCCGGCGTTTCTCCCCTCTCCTGGGCTTAGTCCTAGTGTTATTTGCCACTGGCCCTGTAGAGATGTCACCTCCCCCCCCACCTATCAACAAGAATATGAGCGCCTCTTGCGGGGTCACTTGGTACTCAAGAACATGAAAAAGACAGTACAAAATAGCGACATACAACAGCAAAAACTAATGCACGCTGACAGACTCACTTTGTGTTTATCACCACCACCAAATATTTTTTGATGCATTGATTGTTTGCGGGATACTGATTTGGCGTCCTTCTTACTTCCACTTGGCGTTCCCTTCTTCAAAGTGGCGTCTGCGTGCGACATATCTGAAGCGTTCACTGTCTAATATTCTCTCACAGAAATACAGGGTGTCATAATTATGGGACCACTCTAAAATTTTGCGTTTAAAAAAAAGACAGCTGGAGAACTCTCTAGCGTCAACATCTGACTCCTCACCATGAATATCACTCTATCGCAGTTAAGGCAGGGGCAGCTTGTCTTCTAGTTCTTCAAATAAAATTTTTGGTTTTGCACCGTTTCATAATTGCTGCCTCTTCTGGTCAGGGTAATTATGAGAATAATAACAATTAGCCAAAATTCATAACACGCCAGATGAGTTTATAATATATGATTCCTCCTTTATTGAGTGCAACATCAAATTGCCTCCGTTGCCAACTGGAATTGAGATTCCAGGGCATCTGACCATCAGTTCACTTCTGTGCTTCAAATAATGCTTGTTTCAGCCCTTTTGTAGTTCCTAACTGGCGTTTCGCATGAGACTTCATAACGAAGATGTCTCTGAGATATTCTATCGAAATGCGACCGGAGCTTCAGAATAACATGTCCAGATCATCTGGGTTTTGAGAGTGCTGCCGCTTCTAGTTTAGTGACTTACATGAGTACCTGCATTGCTCCGCAAGAATACGTAGTGCAGACGACGTTGAGGGCTCAAATCAGAAGTCCTTGATAGGCTCTCTGGCAATCCTCGGAGTCGATTGCAGGCCATGAGAAAGTCCGGCGCAACGTCATTTCAGGAAGTACCCACACCTTTCACATCACCTTCACTAAAAACGCGAACGCCGAAGTGAACCGGTCACCTACGTAAGTGACGGCAAAAGTGTTCATACCCACAAGAACTGTTCGTATAAACCTTTTTTATCCAATAAAATCCTTACCTCACTTTTTTAAAATCACGTGGTGGGTTGTGACGCAGGCTCAACCTGCTCCAATCTCTCTTTGTGAGCCAATTTCATGGATTGAAGTTGTGCCTCCTCGGAATGGAGTTCCACTTCGTTTCTCGTTTTTTCTCCGCTCTCTATTCATACTTTTCTACACAGCAACTTTTAATTGCAAGGGCTCAACTTTCAAGAGGAAAATCTGTTTGGTACAGCTTTAATAGCTCTTCTCTGACCATTTGTACAGCCCTTTTATGGATACCAGAAATTGTGGAACATCTGAAGACATGGAATGTTATCGCAGTTCGCGACGGGCGCCCCGTCCACCTCAATGCGTCGTGTTGGATAGTTAAGAAGGCAACCGCTCCCGAACAACAACAGAAGAAGAACAAGTACGGGTCTGCAATTATCTACGAGTGAGCAAGAGATTTTCCGAACTGTTTTGCAATGGCTCACGAACCGAGCAGAGCACCACAGAAAGCATGAATCTGGCCTTTTCTTGAAGGCAGCGATTACGATATCTTCAAGAAGGCCTTAAAGGGCACGTGGGGTGCTCAGTGGTAGGCCAATGGCGAAAAAAAGCAGAGAAATCCGCCAAGAAAACGCAAAACAGGATCCCTTTCTTCAGCAATCGATTTTTACCCATGAACGGGTAACAGCTCAGGCAGCTGATGTATCGACGAGACTACCGCATTGCGTTTGATGGCAGCATGCCAAACCATGCACCGATTGAGTAGCTTCAGTTGTGCCGCCGCTGGCAACGCGGCTCCTCCAAATCACCAACTAGACTTGTGGGCGGATCACTTTTGGGGGCGGAGTGCTTTTGAGTCCTGCTCAGCAACCAGCGCACCTTTAGTAGTGAAAGCGCCACATCTCGCTTTCTTGTCACCCAAGTAACAGCTTCGTACGACAAATATGCTTCCCCGATGTGTTCCTTCTTTATAGTAATCGCTGCCTTTGAATACAAATACGAAACATTCCTGAAATCTAGTTCATGTATGTGTTTGCATGAATATCCAATCTCATAGTCAGATTTGTTGTTTCTCGTAATGTAATATTCATTATCAGGGTGACCGTGCAATATGAAGTGGAGCAAAACCACAAAAATGTTTATAAAAAACTAGAAGAAAAGCTGCTCTCGCCAGAACTGCGATTTAGGTGTTATTTGTCCGTGCATGATAACTACGAAACGCACTGTATAAGCGGAGGAGAATTTGACCATTTAGATCTGTATGTTACGGAACCAGCAAGGATTATTTAAAAACAATTCGTGGAGAACATAGACGAACGCTGGTCAGTGGCCTCTCTAGAGCATTCCTCATAGCATTGCGCAGCAATGATGGCTTGAAAGGCGTCTCTCGCTGAAAGCATGCTTGAGCGCTCCTTATTTTACGAGTCCAGAAAGCGCTTTAGTGAAAACGACACGGTTTCATTGATGCGCGTTCCCGTGGTGCAAAGACTTGCCGCTGCTCCCCGCAAAGTTTTTTTTGACAACAGTTCTGAGCAGCTAGCAATGGCTGGCGCTCGTCGTCGTCGATTCTGCGACAGACCATCACTCATGATGATGCCATCCTAATTTCAAGATTTTGACTACATTACCATTTTCAAACGACAGGTCGAGGCCACGAAACTCGAGGCGCGTGCATTTTCGGCCACTGCTGCCTCCGCGTGTGGTGAGGGCGTCAGATCCACATTCCGTCGACAGGCACATACCGCAGCCAAATCGTTGGTATGCGACGAGAGGTAAACGGTGCAGATGTCCGCTCAGTCAAATATTGCGGTAACCACTAATCATGGACTTGCCTAATTCTTGAAGAGCGTAGGACGTACGTATGAAAGCAAATAAGGCTCTCTTCCAGATAATGTGACGACTGCCTTGAATAACCTTCGATTAAAGCTCTGACGACGTCGAGATCGTCAGAGCTTTAATCGAATCGTGCGCCGCGTCGGAGAGATCGAAGTCTCCGCTGCAGAGCCCTTGAGACTGCCAGGTGAAGAGAGATCGTGTTGGCTTATCACAGAGTTGATCCTGCTCATTTTTTTTCCATTTTCAGGTCTCTGGGCTGCTCTGAAACCACAACGGGGATTCTGCAGTGCAGTGCATGCCCAAGCGGTGAGCGGTGATGGTGTTCCGTTTAGCGTGCCGCAGCGTGCATTTTGGCCCATGCATTTTAGCCCATAGCCCACCCCATTTCTATACTGCACTCTTGAGGTGATGTCGAAGTTCGGTGACACGACATACAGTAGACAGTCATGGCACTCAAGTTATCTGCGGTTATTTAGCACCTGCAAGCAAGATGTTGACATCAACATACACTCAGGAATCCTGGGTTCGTAATAATAGGTAAGTGCCTGTTATAGCGCTGTTTGAAGCAATATCCAGCAAGTTCGAGAAGCAGAAGTCAAAAGCAAAAGCACCGTTCAATGACTCGTATACCATCACATGAATCGTCGCACACATATCATTTCATTTGAGTCATAATTCCTCATTTAAATTATGATTTCCTAGCCTTTTCCTACTAGAATATTGCAACCCAGTCCTGCTTAAACGTACAATGTTACGTTAAGTTGTGTGATAGCATTAGATGATATTTTACACAACCACACTAATGTGCTGAAAAAGGAGGAAAGCAGCATCATGCACCAACCTACCACCACGGACCATCATTCAAAAGAGAGCGATTATAGAGGGAAAAGTGTAAAAATGTACCTCCTCCACCACTCAGACAACTATCGGGGCGACCCAAGTCTTCAAACTGTATGGGAGGAGGATGCATGTATCCAGTTCTGAAAGAAAATGTCTCTGATTCACTGTAAATCTTAAAAAAAGAGTCAGAATAAATACTAACATTCTATAATATGCATGAACATTATGTGCACAACAGATAGCACCTCATGAAAAAACCTGATTTTCGAAAGCATCCGAAACTTTCACTGTTTCTGCTGCCGATATATTTTTTAGGAAAGCAGAAGAATGATGTTGGCGCAACAATCAATCGAATACAGCGTTTTTTGAACTCCGGCGAGAAATATCGTTTTTCTTTCGGTTGATTTTATGTTATGCTTAGCCTTTCGGTTTTGCAGCAAACAGTATCAGGAACAAATGCTCCCAGACAAGGTGAGATGGCTCGAAAAAATTTTCGCTGAAACTGATCAATCAAGGCTCCCAATCACAAGTATAACATGTTTTTTTTGCGCTGGCGCACGGTAGAATTTCGCTGTGAACTTGCATATGAGGGTTATTTGGGATCCCAATCACGGATACGACGTTTATTCCTGACGCTGGCGCCATTCGGGCCACTTTGTAACGACGGCTGTTTCCACCAAATTTGATATAAGCACATTTCCCGCTGTCCTCGACTCTCACTCACTGTCCTATGGCGCCTTAAGCTTATCGGGGAGGGGGGGGGGCGAGGAGGAGGAGCCTTTGGAGAGGATGAATTACCCCAATTTCCGTTAGATAAGCCCGCGCCGATATCACGTAAAAACTCCTCCGCTTGTGCAGCGTACTTGTGTTCACCTTAGAAACTACTGCAAATTTGCCTGTACAAGTAATTCGATGCCCTGATCACGAAAACGGCATTCATTTTTAGCGGTGGCACCATCTGGTGCCAGTTGGCGCCACCTTGTCATGACACTTGTTTCACCAAATTTTGAGTAAACTTCCGTGTAAGGATTATTTGGTGTCCTGGTTACGAATACTCCAACCGAGAAATAGGTGTTGAACAACGCTAATGCCACATAAGAATGTCATATTCGTAATGAGCGCATCAAATGACCCCTAACTAGGAATTTATAAAAAGAAATTCATGACAAGGTGGCGCAAGCTGGCGCCAAATGGCGCCACCACAAAAAACAAATGTTCTCTTCGCAATCAGGGGATCGGATTACCCCTATGGGCAGGTCACGGTAGTCTCAAGATGTACGCAATACACTGCAGCATAAGGTGTTTTTTACGTGTAACGGCGCCGGTTTATCTACCGGAAATTAGGGTAACATCGCGTGGCATAAGAAGAAGTATGTGAGATTGCAGGGCAAATGGCTTACCCACCTCCGTCCTTCGTCTCCCCAAGGCTTAGACCTGATCGCGATACCATCAGAAGAGGGCGCAGATGTGCAAAAAATGGGGGCTCAAATCGCGTCAATATGGCAGGATGCCACCTTCGTGACCAGGGACCTCAAAACCCCCTAGGGCAAATTTGAGTGGAAAGAAATTTCCTGACCCTTCCATCCCCACTGCTGTTGTAATAGTGCAACGATGACGAAAGCGGAATGATCTTCCATGACTTGCAAAATATTGCAAGGCTTAGGTGACCTCTAACTGCAACTTTTTTCATCTCTTATCTAAAGGTGAAAGACTCAAATTTGCACTTCAACAAGATCTTTGTGTTGAGGCGTGAATTTTTCACTATCACGGCCGGTGAATACACAGAATGAGTGGAAAATGCAGAGACTGGGGGATATGAGGATGTCTCCAGAACGATAGATCACTGGACGATCGGCCGCCAAAAAGGAGCAGTATCGGCGGGGACCAGTGGCACGAAAAGTGGACGAGTGACGTTTCAGTAGTCTTCTCGACCAGCAGCCGAGTGGGGTCATCCAGAACAACATTCCCCGTTTGGACAACCTCAACCTGCACTTCAGTGAACCAGCAGCTACAACCAATCTTATTCTCGCTGAACTTCTTTGTGCCACAATTTCCTTACCTCGATAACAGCTTTTCGGTTTTTTACCATTCTGCATCGATCTATCGATAAACGAGTGGAGCCTGTAGAAGACCTCGCCCCAAAACTACAACACCCAGTTAGGTCTCAGAGTTCAACGAAGTTGTTGTTGCTATCTTGAACAAGACTTGGTCACGATTGTTCATGTTTTATGTTATTTTTGATCTTTTGGCATGTGCTTGCGCGTGTGGTTGAGATTGAAGAGAAATACCTCTCAGGGTATCTAATGCGACGGTAAACGGGAGCTTATTAGATTATAAGAACTTGCATGATATCAAATGCGCATCCACATATACTTAGAGGTTTTGCCTTGAAAAGGCACAACAAGAATCAAGAAATGAGCAGAGAATCGAAGGCTTAAATAACAAATGCAGAAAAGCAAAACAAACTTGAACTGCTCCACGACCATGGCAGTATCTAGAACAGCGTCAATCTGATCAACAGCCTTCTTCATGTCTTCATGACATCTAGCTGAAAGAAAAATCGTAAACAGTGTCGCGAGGAGTACAAATAGCTAGTTCCTCAAAGAATTTCCACTCCAAAAAGGCAATTTCTTGATCCACCACATAGAAAAAAGTATGGCCAATTAAGTTGGCACCCAAGCAATAGAAATCGCGACTCGTTGAGATCCATTATGCGTGCATATTCTCTACGAGAAGATTTCAAATCAGTTCAGCAGCAATACGCAGAGCTTAAAGGGCTGAAAACTGATAATTCAATTGAGTCTAATTTCTTCTGAAATAGTCAAGCATAGCGACCACCCCAAAATGACCTCGTCAAGCTTTCAACCTCTAGCTTCTCTCGTTTTGCGATGGAAACATGTCTTGAATAAACAGAAGTGTAGGAATTCGGGGCAGAAACCAACTCAACAAATGAAAGTAAAATGATCACTCACCAATAATTGGCCGGACTTCAATTTCAGAAGCTAGACATAGTTCCATCGCAACTTTTGTGTCATTGATTCGCTCGAGATCGATTGCCTGTACGTGATACAGTGTAAATTACTGCCAAAAAGAACACAACAAATGAATATGTCCATTTGCAAAAAGACTCGACCATAAATAAGATAGGGACATACAAATAAACTGATAAAAAGATGGACCGATGTTGAAGGCGGTAGGTGTGATAAACTGTACGGCGAAAAAGGGAAACCTAATTACTAATAACACCTTACAAATGACTCCGAGTGGGGTCCGAGTGGATGTCGCATAGCAGACCGCAGTGGATATGCATCAAGTGTACCAGTTCCTACTTCCCATTCCTCTAGTTCCTATTTACTCAATCGAAGTGATTTATTTTGAGCTATTTGAGGATTTTGAAAAGGGAGCGAACGAGGAGTGAAGTTTCCGTTTAGCTTTGTAACTTCCTCGATCGATCCTCGATGCAGATTTCTCGCGCACCAGAAACATATAAAGGCAGCACCTATCAAAAAGTGCAATTATCTTCACACAGGTCTTCTTCGATTTCCAAGACTGCCACGAAAGAAAGCTATGGTCCTCCAGAGACTGAAGACTAGCATGTGAATCTCTATTTCCTCGACAGATCCTCGACGTCTCAACGTTCGAGGTAAGACGTGCTTGGAAAAAGGCTCAGTACAATTCGGAAACCAGAAATGTGTTTCGTGTTTTTAAACTTCACTTCACTTTTGTTTCACAAAACTCTTGTTGTGGTAACACCTTACTCATTTGGCCGCAAGTGGCACGCTTACCACGTGCGCGGTCCGGGAATCAAATCCTCGGTCGTCGTGCATGGTCCAGGCCAAACAAGCCCACCAGCTCTCCAGGGTCGGTAAATTGTTACCAGACTTGACTGAGAGCGCTTGTCCATCGGCTGGTCCCCGCAAGTCATTATGTAGGAAAAATCGCATTCACATTGCCACCACGAATATAAAAATGGAAGCAGAATGAGTGCCGCATTCCAAAAAGGCATTGATCAACGGCAGATGGTTTATCCTTATTATCCCTTTGTTTATGGACCAAATTCACACCGACCGCAGAGATTTCTTCAGGGATTCTACATGGTACTGAGTTTAGAAGAGCGCCTAAAATCACTTCCTGGTTTTCCAATAAAAATGAGGGCCGTGTCGCGAGAGAAACGTCCACTTCTACTAAGCCATGGTTTGTCATCTAATTTTCTTCGAAACTTTATTTTTAACAGACTAATCTTTTGTGCGTGTGAAGGATTTTCAAGTTCATCGTGGCCAAAATTGGACCGATTTTGCATAAACTGTAGCCAAGTCGACTAGAGCCAGGTCCGTTTTTGCTTGCTGTGCACGACCGTTTGTCAGTCTTTGTTTGCCGTTCTTTTCGCCTTTTCCTTTCCTTTAGTAGTGCTTCGCGAAGAAAAAAGCAACCAAGAGAAAGAAAAACATGAGGGGAAAGACAGACAATCATATAACGACATAACGACGTATAACGGCTCATGCATAGCAAGCAAAAAAGGACCCTACTCTAGTCGACTCAGCTGCATTTTTATGCGAAAATCGGCTAACTTTCGCCACCGTTTCCTGTCACCAATGATGCCTTCCGCATTCTCCACTTGAGAATAAACTTGTGATTCCTTCACATGCGAGAAAGATTAGTCTGTTAAGACATAATGTTTTAGAGAAGATTCGATGACAGATTATGGCTCGGTAAAGGTGGATGTTTCTCTCACGAGAGGATCTTTAATTCTATCGAAAAGCCAGAAACTGATCGTAGGCGCTTTTTTGAAATTCCATATCATGTAAAACCCCTGAAGGAATTCTTGGGCTCGAGTGAATTGGGTCCAATTCTGGCACGATGACTTCGCTCAGCATGTTTATCGACAAACTACCCTTTACGAAGTTTGACAGCAGTTTTTATTACACTGTCCCCTCAGAAGCGAAATCTTACCACAACAAAAACTCTCGTGAAAAAGAAGTGAAAACTAATCGAAAAACATGAGGTGGACGTATAATTTCAGGCCACCGGCTAAGTGGCCTTTTACACAAAAAAATATTAGAAAAATTCCCGTGATCTTAAATTGAAATACGATGTTCATAGGCAATTGCGCAATTATGTTTGATACATTGTCACAATAAAGTTTTTTTTAACTTCTATATTTGTGAGATTTTGAGAAATTCTTAGGTGGACGTACGATTATGGGGCGCAGTGTAGTAATGAAACGATAGGAGAGGCCAGTCTGAACTAGGTTTAGGACTTGAGCACTCACGTCGAAGCGGCGCCCCACTCGTGCTTATAGCTCACATTTCTTGCTATAAGAGAAGGTTGTAGCGAGACCTCGGTTAAGGGTGGAGGGGAGGGGGGGGGGTCGTAAAGTAATTTCGACGAGTCCCCGAATTTTAGAGCTTCATGACAAAATGCAATAATCCCACAGAATTCGGAACTGTATGGATACTTGTACCTTGTCAACACCTTCAGAGAACGGCGAAAATTTTTCAACCCAAGGTTTGCTACGCCTAATGATGATGCATCGTTACGATTGTAGCTCAA
Organism: Teladorsagia circumcincta; assembly: GCA_002352805.1. NCBI lineage: Eukaryota > Metazoa > Nematoda > Chromadorea > Rhabditida > Trichostrongylidae > Teladorsagia > Teladorsagia circumcincta. The sequence goes on along the minus strand of KZ347966.1, from coordinate 17,206 downwards.
ATAGTTACTATGGGTGGAAGTAAGAAGTAATAAGTAGGAAGACTTCGTAGCTCTAGACCAATCGTTATCAAAATTATCAAAAAATCACTTACAGCACCGTTTAGAAATTTTGAAAAATATTGTACACATACCAACTCCAAAGAAGACAAAAACTTACCCTCATTCGTGCTAAAGCGTCAGGCAAATGTTGAGAATAATGAGCGTTCTGGGTATCGTTAGCATCGTGCAACGCAACCGCGTATGCTTGCTTGGCCTCTTCACTTATGTTGCACCGCATCTAAAAAATAAAATTGAAACAAACGATTCTTTATAAAAAATAAGATGGCGGGAAAAGAGACAATAGCTTGGAGATAGTTAGCCTAGGTTTAGCTTGGATACATGACTTCATAGGTGGAGCGCTAACAGTAGGGCTCCGAAGTCTTCAGTGGTATACGTTTTGATAACACTTTTTGCACCAAGTTACTTCAAATTATAGTATGTGGATCGATGTAGCAAGCATTCTTCTCCATTCACCCGCCGAATGGTTCGCTTCTAGAGAAGCTAATCTCAAAATCATTGTCACATGCGGACAGCGTAGGTTTGCGTAAAAACTGGTCCTTTTTTCGAAACCATCGTCTTCAGCACTGAACTAAATTGAAATTTGATAGGGAAACTATATTCTTGATAAACCCACAGTTCGATTCTGCTCAATATGCTCGGAAACGTTCCCTGAGCTTTAGATTGATATTATACTATAGTGGATTGAACTCGTAACTAGATTTGGCATCCTGGCATATGTCGCGAGGAAAGCCGACCTTTATGACACCTTTCGAATTATTATCCTATCACTATGATATCAAAGCCATTTCGCTGGCATATTCTGCTCCGCTCACATCCGCTCACAGTAAGATGACTTGCCATGACTTCAATGTACCACTGTCCTGTCATTCTACCGTTTATATGTCTTACGAGGCGTTCCCCCTTAAGTTTGAGAGCGAGAAGAGCGGCGAGTGCAGAGTTCACACCACAAGTGACGACGACCAAGGAAAAAGTGGCTTTTGTCCTTGCCGTCGTCACTGGTGTGGAGTCTGCACTCGATGCTTTTCTCGTTTTCCGAAACAGTGGTTATGTAGTAGAAGTTAAGCTCTAGTTCTAGCGGTTTTTGTTATTTATTCCCCATCCCCTTCCCCCCCGCCCCATGAGCAGGAGTGAGCCCTCCCTCACCGCCCTCGCCGTCTTCAGAACATGACGACTCTGCCACTATTGTCAACCTCGAAGACGCCTACTATATCGCTAAAGCTTAAACTGCTAGACAATTTCTTCATTCAGCTAACTGGTGGATAGCTTCCTGGAGACAACTTCAATTTCCAGCTGGAATCATTCGGTTTGAAATTACGAAGAATAATTGAGTTCATCACAAATGTGGAAGGATAGCAAAATAAATCTGTATTGTCCCCCCCCCCTCCACCCAACATCAGAGCCCTACAAAATTTTGATTTTAGTTCAATCCTATTTTTCTTTTCACAGCCAAATTTTATTGCTACAAACATTATAATGAAAAGAGACTAGAAGGGAATACAAGATCCTTCATATGGAAATACACGTGGTTTTACTGAAACTGACTGCAAAAATGCTTTCATACACTCCAGCAAAAATTAACAGCATTTCGACTTTTGACTGCCAATACACTTCCTTTTGAGCGGAAATCTATTGCAATAGCCCAGCATAACTTCTATTTGAGAACTGCTGATATGTCTTGATCTGACCTTGTTTTTGTTCATTCACTACGGAAAACTATGGCTGAGGTGAGGCGGGCAAAAAGCGAAAAATGGCATCGTCGAGTTGACTATGCTAACGCATATGAAAGTAAATAAACTAACTCTTCAAGGAGCTTATTTGTAAAAGAGTGCACAATATCAGAAAAGTAAAAATTACCTGCGCATTATTTTTTGCTTTATCCAAATCCAAACGAGAAATCTCCATGTTTTTGTCAGCTTTTGCGTACTTCAGAGAAGCAGCCTCCGCTTCCTTGAACGTTTTACTAAACAAAAACAGACAGTTATCATCACGATTTGAGACATCATGTTGAATTCATGTTTCTAAGTCAGAACAGAGTATTAGTGCAGTTCCGCTCGAGAATCTGCAGAAACCCTGTTTCGATAACAACTTTTTTCTACTGGATCGAATTACTTCTTACTTCAATATGTTTTAGAAGCAAGCCTCCTTCACTAGACTAGCACGTTTTTATTGAAAGGGAGATGGAGTATGATATTACTTCTCTACAGGAAATTTACGAGTATGACAGAAATCCGAGAAGAATTCAAATTATAGTGAGAGATTGCATTCAACACAACACGCGAAAGCATACTGAACAACACTGAGCAGTTTCGATACTTTGTTGATAATCTAGAGTCGCTGAAACCTTGACAGGGCCTAAGTATGGGAGCAGTTAATGAATTCACTCCCAATCAATGCAACTCCCTCCATTTTCTTCGAAGGATCAAGCTTTTCGTCCACATTCTCAGCTCCTTTTTGTTTCCACCCTTTTCCGTAGTGCATCGACGACGCTTCGGATTTGCGAATGATTGTCCCTTTGCTAATAGCACGGTATGCTGACGAAATCACTCTCGCACAGAAGAGGTGCAAGGTTTTAGTCGGCTTACTGCTAGAAGACGAAGTCAGTACCGTGCAGGTGTACGTGTACACACAGAACACCTTCCAGAACATATCTGCATACGTCGGCCGTCACCACGTCCCGAATCCTGTCTCAAAGTATCTAAAGTTTCTGATTACGGAGTGATTGTAAATGGAATGGGCCTACACACACCTAAACAACACGCAGGGTTCCAACATCATTTGGAGCGACGACATCAAATTCAGGTTGTTTGGCTGCGACGGTGCTAGGTATGAGTGGCGCTTGACGGAAATGTTCCGATCCAACATATCAACTGTAATCCACGAAACAGTGCGGTTATGGTAGTCCGAAAAAGAAGTGAGACAATAGCACTACAGTACTCGGTAAGTGGTGAATGCGGACGCATACAGGTAGATTTCAGAAGGTGTTGTGTATTCAAATCAATGTAAACATCCTCGAGGAAACGGCAACAGCTCGAGGATTTTCGCTTGTTCTTTCACACTCTCCCGCGCGGGCATCCACGTTGGCCGCGTGCGAGCCTCTGTGCCCTCCGCGCGCACATTAACTCTCGCCACTTTTCTCGCACAGCAGAGAGTCATGGTCGAGGAGTTCTTCGACTATATTCACCCTGACTCACACGTGTGGCACCTGCATGGTACCTATTTCCTCAGATAGCAATAGAAGCACCAAACACACTGCCTCTATTGTGTGGTTTCTTAAGCCTTACGAAGGAACAAATCACTCGAAGACCCTCAACGATTCCAAACAATGTGGGAAAGGGTGAGAAAAGCTTGCAGAAAAAAGAGCTAGGATGTGGACAAGAAACTCGACAAATTTGAAGAAAAATGTAGGGAGTTGCCCTGATAGAGTAAAATCATTTACGACACCAGATTTAGCCCTATTCAAGTTTCAGCGACTCGTATCAACCAAGCTTTTTGCTCTAAGCTTTTTACAATCATTAGAATTTTCGTTATTCCTCACTCTTTCTCCCTTTCATCAAAAATATGCCGGTCCACTGGAAAAAGCTTGCCTTCAAAAGATATCAAAAGTATAGAAACAATTTGATTCATCAGAAAGTTACCGCTAGAAAAGGGTTCCGCCGGACCTTTGAGAGTAGTGTTAATGTCAGAGGAAATAAAGATGTCTTAAATACACAATCAGACAAGCGTGACATCAACCAGTGGCCAACTTCGAGCGCACGAACCTATAATGTTTCTGCGCTTTGAATAGATGTTCCATGGCACCAGTGAGATTAGCATGGATTGCTTGAAGGTCAGCGAGACACTGCTTTCGTTGAGCACGATGAACGTTAGCTCTCGTCATGACGTAAGGAATCACCTCTTTCCGGATTCGTTCTCCGATAACCTTAAAGACAGAGACGGTCACAAACGAAAGGCAACGTCTGGGTTTCAGCTCAAAAGCTTGTGAGGCGAAATGGTTAATTATAAAGGCAGTAGCATAGAATATATTCTCGAGCATTAACTTCGTTCACCCCTCGGTTCCAGGAGCCTTAACATACTCCCACCAGAGTCAGCTGACTCGAAGCAGATTCAGCTGACGGACGCTCTAGAAAGGCATTTGTTATCAGATCACTACCCACTTCGGAAAAATTATGCACTTTTTAATAAGTATTTCAAAGGTTCAAGGCTGACGCCGTATCGCTTTGCAGAACTTCACATTTTTGAACGAATAGCTTGCTATTTCCTTGATCTAGACTTTCTGGGCTATTCATTCTAATTTATGTTAAAGGGAAAGTTTGCACTAAAAAATGTACTCACATGAGGTGCCACAGTCCTCTCTGCAAATATTTCTATCTAGCGAGATACTCAATAAGATCAAGTGTGCCGCAGCACAGGGACGACGCTCACAAATTTCTTTCCTAATTTCTCCAGGAACTTATTCATTTCCCTGGTTTTCACTACTGCTGCATCAGCCAGTTGAGGATTCACTGGCCGCGACGCGACCGCAGACGCTAGCGAATCGCGCGATTCGCAAAGTCTGACATAGACCCAACTGTTCAATAACCTCAGTTGCGGATTCTGTGACGCCCCTGTACATGAACTCTTCATTAACCTTGCGGCCAGTATAGAAGCACGTTGTGGAGCATGCACTGCACTGTAAGAACATCGGCGACTCTATTTTACGCTATTGCAGTTCAGTGTGATGCACGCGATTGTGCGCGCAGCTAAACTGGTAAATAATACACGTTGACGGACAACATTTTAAAATGTTTCGGTGCGCTCTAAAGCCTTCGAAAACAACGAATTTATCGGAGAATAAGGCTTAGTGAATATTCCACCACACAGTTCCTCTTTGGAGCTAAAATACTGCAAAAAAAAATTCGAGTTTAAAACATGTCTGGGAAACTTAGTCACGCCCAACCTCTGAAGCATTGTGTTGTCTAAATTTTTATTGTGGCGTACCTCATGCTGACCAGCAAGTAGTTCCAGTTCTCGTAGCAGGTTTGCGAATGATCTGACATAAGTGAAATTTTTCGCTGCCTCTTCATCTTCTTTCTTTCTACCAAGAGATTTTTTGGCCAGCGTTCTAAAATAGAACTAGTCATTGAGAACGCACGAATAAATAATATAAGAAATTGGCCCTATAAAAGTATTAAAACCCCGAAATCTCAAAATTTTATTTCGTCGAAAACTCGCCAATAGGGTTGATTCAACGCTCTTATTACAGGAATGACAGTCACTTTTAGCTGTTACGCCATCTGGCACCAGTTGGTGTCACCTTGTCATGACACCTGTTTTCACCAAATTCGGTGCAAAATTGTGTATAGGGCTTATTGGCGTCCTGATTGAGAATATGACACACAGTTTTGGAGACGGCACCATTTTGCGCATATTTTTCGCCTGCCTGCTCCCTTCCAACGATAAAAACGCGATCGGGGTTAAGCTTTTGCGGAAAGGATGGCTGCGAGGTGAGTAAGTCACTTACCATGTGATCCCACACACTTCACTCTCAGAACTATGGATAGGTGCGAGCCCAGGAGAACGGGAAATATGTGTTGACTAGCGCTAATGCTAAAAATCATAGTCGTAGTCAATACACGAAACAACCCTTACACACAAGCTTACAACGAATTCGGTGATCATAACTGGCGCCATATGGCGCCATCGCCGAAACTGAATATTATCTCGTGAACACGGCATCGAATTGCCCCTAAGGGCAAAGTTCCGATGAAAAAATTGAGGTTTTGGGTTTGCATTAGTTTAATAGTGCCGAAAAATTCTAAACTTGCCTTAACTTAGCGGCATATTCTTCCTCAATCATGGCCCGTTCCTTCGCAAAAGTACCTATTCTTTCCAAGAACTCCACACCTCTCTGTGTGTGTCCAGCGACTGCCTCTGTCTGGTCCTGGAAATGATCACTGCAATATTTCACGGAGTAATGCTACATAGTGGGGCGAGGGAATTTTTTTATAATATTTTTGCATTCCTAGGAATTGGTGTAATCGCTCCCATAGCACTTGCATACAAGAAAAGCTTGAATTATTAAAAACTTGACTAACCCATAGTTCGGCCCAGCTGGCGTTTTGCGACGCACACCCATTCATGGCCATGGTTCACATTCACCTCAGACTTCCCTGGAAGTAATTAAAAATTTTATATACTTTACTATGTGCTCTGCCCATGCAAAGATGCGACAAATTAAACACAAATTCCGAACATTCAAAAATAAAAGGCTCTTGAAGATTCACAACCATTCATGACATTTTTGAGGTAACGTCAATACGGTACCAGATGTACAGTGACAAAAAAGAATACAAACGTGCCTCGCATTGCCCCTCATACGCATCAGAGAAAAACTTCACTGAAGCAGAAGAAACTGTCAGTGTGCATCTTTAAGCGGCGTAGCTGATGAAATGTAGAATTAAACCCGAGAGAGAATAAATGAGTAAGAGTACTCAATAAAGAAGTTTGGGTGAGAATAGACTGAAAAAAAGCAAAAAAAAAACGCCGATTACACTCGAACACGGCCCCCTCCATTTTAGAAACACTCCAGCTTGGGATAGGAGGGAAGCGTGCCTGGTCGAATTTTTTTCTAACCACATCAATGGTTAACTTTCGTTAATGTTACATTGAACGCGAGTCCCATCCAGCAAGGGAGGGAGAGGGGAGGGGTACTATGATGCAAACGCTCGAGAAGGCTACGATAATTCTAATTCTGTTCAGTGACTTCTTCGAAACCAGATGTTATTGTTTTCGTGGTAAAGTTCTCTTTCAGGTCTATTTTTATCTGAAAAAAGTGGGTCATAGCGGTGCATGATCTGCTTCAATGCATCGAAAAAAAAGGAAAAGCAGACTTTTAGCGTAGTAATAGGACTAAGCCTTTTGAAGGAGGTGAAGGAAGCGGAGGATACACGACTGCAGAACGAGTTACGAAATCAAGGAACAGCATAAAACGAATTCCAGCACGAGAAAGCGTATCGAGAAAAGCTACCACTCTCTACAACCGTGCACAACATTATGTCATCCAATAAACAAACAAGTAAAGTTGAAGATCACGCCTGAACAGAAATCAAACACAGTACCTAGTTAATTTCAAAATGAACGAAATGAGCTCGTAAAACAGATTACATAGCTTGATTATTTGAGGTTTGCTGAATATGTGAAGAGTGACCCCGCTAAAAAGATGAAAAGCCATTGCCAGCACTGATAGATTCGAAGGCGCAATTCACAAAAACTTGGTCGCCCGAATGGAAACAAAGGTAGAAGGGGTAAAAGGCGCAGTAATGAAGAAAAACTGTGAAAGCGGCAAAAATCCGAAGCGTACTCCTGTTTTCCTCG
>KZ347962.1:15459-29555 GCA_002352805.1 Teladorsagia circumcincta | reverse complement strand
AGCGATGGACTTCGAAGCGCAAGGTAAGCGACCACGAGGAGCCCCAAAGAAGAGATGGAAGGACGCCATAAAGAAGGACTTAAGTGAAGTTACGGCCACGGCAGAGGACTAATAAGGACAGCGGACCCTGCGATTGCGCGGGACTAACGCTAGGGAGAAGAAGAAGAAGAAGTTGTAGGTGTAGAGGAACTCTATGTAATTTCCCTGATAGAATTGAAAGTGTTCTTCAATAAGCAGTTGGGCCCATTTGGTTTGGTTTTGGAAAGGGGCAATTAGTTCTGCTCTGAACATGGGTGGGAGTGACTCTTTTTTTTGGCCCTCGCTGTATGTGCAGTAAGGCGCGACAGGTGAAGGGACTACGCAGCCTATAAAAAAACGCTGGGCTATGAGCAAGGTTAATCACTCTGCAAGAAGCCTGAGCCACCGAACATGAATAAAGCTTTGAATCTTGGGTCAAATTCTGTCATGAAACATGCTCTCCTTCCTTCAGAGGTCAGTCGTTTTACCAGACTTGGTGAGGAGCACACAAGAAAGGGATCTGAACTGTCTAGAAAGACCTTTGCACTGAAGGGAGCGACTCCGATGAAGAGGGGAGCGCACTGGGAGAGTATATGCCTCAACACCGAGGTGAAAATCGTGTCAAGAACATGGCTGCACCTGCACAATCTCCCCTCTCCCATCCCCAAAGCAAAGGACGTCGAACACTATCAGTTGCGAAGCGGTTTACTCGTGGGTCGGATTAGCTGGAGCCCAACAGAAAACATGGAGATCGATGCTTTCTTCCTTACTACCTACCATTCTAAGCTACCACTCTTCCTTTTCATGATTTTCCAAACAAGTGTGGTAGAGTTAGTAGAGCTAAGTGTCCTGTTACCAACAAGTACTTAATTTGCTCTAAAAGCCTTCCTGGAGAGACAGAGCTCTCGAACTACGCCGAGTCAGTGTTGAAAACGGTGACTATTCCATGCGAATTTCTGCTTTTTGAAGGCAACATCTCTCTAACTTCGTAATCACTTGGAAAAGAGCAGTTTTTGTGAGCGAATAGAGCTTCCAGAGGAACGGTTTAGTTTCTTCACAAATTTTCTAGTTAATGGGGTATTTGCGTCGAAGATCTATAGAGGACTGTTTTTGACCACTCAAATATCGCTTCCTTCTTCACCAAGTTAATTCGTTGACAACTCTCGAAATGCGTCTAGTATGCATCCTTCCCACGTAAGCGATAATAAAAGGGGCAGTTGTCGTCGTCCGATTTCGTCTCAGTACAGGTCATGCATCCGACCTCCCCGCAAGGTTATAGAATCAATTGAAAGGGGTTATGTGATGACCTTCGACGGAAATTGTATTGTAGTAAACACATTTTCTAACTCCTATAAGCTAAAATACCTTCATTACCGAGGCATTTCCTTCACTTTTGTCGTTTTTGCGACAGTGTCCCCAACAACAGTACTATTCTCAGCGGGATATTAAGGGCAGTAGATAGAGTAGGTACCTTTGCAGCGCATGTGAACGTGCGACCGCAATTGGATCCGCGCACCTATACTGTACTGACTACGACCCCTACTACCCACCGTGACAATACTACTCCCTGTCGAGGATTCCCTCGACCGATATTCACTCTAATCGAGATGTGGCGCTTTCTTGACAAAAGTTGCGCTAATTGCTGAGCAACACATGGATAGCGTTCCGTCCACTACTTCAGTTGGTGATTTGGACGAGTTGTATTGCCGCCAAAAATGTCCCTGCTCTATAAAATCACAGTTTGTTCCTTGACGGTGAGATGCCTGGGCATAGACCGTCAAGGAACAAACTCAATGCACCCTCTCCAAAGTGAGGGCAGGGATAATTGCTGGAAGGTGCGGCGATCTATGCTCATAGTATAGCAATTTGTGATTTCTTTGAGAGTACGCAGTCCAATAACCTTTCGTCAGCATTCTAGATAAACTTGTGAAAACCAAATGTCGTGTCTGCAGAGAGCGTAATGTTTTGACCTTTTAGTCACTTAGTCATTGTGGTGGGACCTGGTGTAGTGGTAGAATTTCTATCAACATGCTTTATCAACTTTTTCTCATTACGCTATGCGTATTCATACTTATGATTGGTATGGACTATCCCCAGTTTAGACAGGTTGACGAGGCTGGTTTGCGTGTTAAGGAGTTCTTGGTGAATTCTAACGGTTGGCCTTCGGCGACTGTGATGTTACCTTGGAAAAAGCCTATGCAACACTTTTTCCCATTTTTAATTTTAATTCCATCTTTTCCATTTGGTGACGTTGACAAATTGTGTTAGGTCGGGCGAAACCTATCCGCCGTTTTGCACGTCGCATTTTTCCCTTCATATTCTCGATAACTTCGTTCATGCTTATTCAAGCACATTTGGTGTCATCTTTCAGAGGAAGACCACCCCTATCATCTCCTTACCAAGATTTGAGGTAATCCCGAGAACTTTGTTCGCTTTACGCTCTTTTCTAGGCTACCAAAAATCGTGATTTCAAACTGCTGACATGTCCTCGAGCTTTAAGGATTCCCGGGTTCGGCTCTTAATATGGTGACTGCTTTAAATTAATTTATTAGTTATGTTAATTTATTTACGGGTTAATCATAACAGTGAGAAATCATAGTAGATAAAAATGACCCGAGATGGTACGAGATTGATTGACTCAAAATTGAAGTTAACTTTATGGGTTGAGGAGAAAGGCTAAATGCTGACCCACTATACGTGAACCGATACCGACTGATGTGCGAAAAAAGGGGAAGGGGTGCACCCAAAAATGCTAACTAGCCCTGAAGATAATCCCACTGCAGAGGCCACAGCGTGACAGGGGCGAGCGCGGTGGGCACCTCTTTGATCTTAACACGAACCCCAGGCGCTGAGTCGGGGGCACTTACGAAGGCAGTAACTAAGTTTGCGTGCTGATGTAGGAACGGGATTATGGAAATTATAGCCGGAAACGGAACAGTAGGAAGGGGTCAGCAAATAGCCGCAGTGAAGCCAAAGAAGAAAAGAGAAAAGCTCGAGACATTTAAGGGCTTTAAGAAGTTATGCATCTTGGAAGCGCCCAGTGCGAGCTCAGCGTAGCCGCTTTGAGCTTGGAGAAATGATGCTCGAAAATGATGCATGTAGAGAGCTTAACTCCTCTAATATACACGATGGTACAAAGCGTCTAAAAATGTTTTTAGAAAAATGCAAATGCAACACATGCACCAAGGTTTCGAACCTTGGTGCTACTCCTATGAGTCCGATTGCTTACCAGAGGCCACTGAGGCGCGACCCATGAGCTGTCGAATGGCTTTAAGAAATGAACGTCAGCGGCGAAAGCGAACATGCATGGAGAAGGAAAGGATCATGAGAATGGTCAGAGACTTCAAAAAATCACAGATAGAAAAGTGTTCTCACATCGCTCGACCTGCCGAAACATTCTGAAAAATGACCGTTTTTCTCCATGGTTTTTCACACAAGAAGTGAATTTCTCCCAGGCATGAACTATCGTAAGTGTTCTGGGAAACACCTCAAACTGCATCAATCGAAACATCAACTTTTGGAGACGTTTTGATTTTTGTACGCGGCTTGATAAAGCTGCATCATTTTATCACCAGTTTAGCTCCGCACGCTCTTACGCGCATCAAAAGATGGGCCTCAGTGAATTTGAGAAACTGTGAAGCTCGCTGTGAAGCATTCACTTATACGATCGACATATGCATTGGTAGTGTGCTTCGTGGAATGCATCAACCGATTTCATAGGTTCTTCAGTTCAAATGGAACAACCATTGCGCGCGTCAGCCTGCTGAACTCTAAGGTAATAAAAACGGCATCATTATGAACGAAGCCTTAACACCAATGATTAAATAACCATTCCCAATGATCTTAACGAAGCTGTAAACAATAATCATGTATCGGATTTCAGTACAATTTACCGGTCGAGTTGGATGTTGGATTAAAAATGCACACTTATTATCGTGTTTCTTCAGCCATCCTTTATACATTTCAGAGAGCCTTGGGAAGGATGGCGGTCGCATGTAGTTAGCTAGGCAACGTAGGTGAAATAAATAGTGCCCTCATCCAAAATTTAGTTTCCAATGACCTCTGCTCTCTCACGATAATCACTCTGATCAGCTCTTCCTGGTTGTAATCTTTTCGGTCCCCCGCCAAATATGTCCCCATTGCACTCTCCCCATCACTTGTTGGAACACTCGCCTCACTACCGCTGGGACACGCGCTATAAATAAAATTTCGGTAAATTTGAGTTTCAGCGCCTCTTATCAACCCTTATCAGCCTTTATCACCTTCTGACCCCCACCAAACATATTCCCGTCCAACTCTCCACATCACTTGTTGGAACCGACGCCTCACTGCTGCTGGAACAGCTGCAGTGAAATTCGTGGAATTGGCGTTTCAACGCCTCTTATCACTCCTTATCAGCTGTTATCAATTTAGGTCACCCACCAAATATGTTCCCTTGCCACCTCCTACGCCATATCAAAAATACAGCGCTCCATGGCCGCAGCGGAGCGAGTTATGGATTTCGTGACAAACGGACGCACACACACACAGACATACTTAGCGAATTACATATAGTAGGATGATGCGGCGCTTATCTCGGTCAGGTAGTAATCAGAGTTCCTTACAGCGGTATCATATGTTGTCGGATTCTCGAGGACATTGTTCGTTATATAGTGACAAGGCCGAATTCCAGCGTAAATTGAAACTTCCACAATTCATGCACCCTTTTTGCTAAGATTTTTCTCTTGCGAAAGTCTGACAGCGGTCACGCTTTCACCATAGTCCAAGGAAACTAAAGGGATAACAATTTTAAAGTTTGATTGGGTAAAAACAAAATGCAGTGGAGAAACATGTGATGGAAGTGTGATTTTGCGGCATAGGCGGGGAGTATATTTTCAAAGAAATGAAAATAAAAATTGTTCTTCCTCACACTGGAGTTCTGTGTTGATATTCAGAACCGCATTTATATGTATCACAATCCCTCCCTAGAGCCTTTTTCAAAAACATCATCAGATGCAAGCCTTTGGGAAATTTGTAGGTGGAAGAATGATTATGCGTAGCAGTGCAGAACAAGCACAAGGCATGCACGAGCGCCCTAAGTATTTCATAAGGTGAGTTTTAATTAATAGGCACAGGCATAGCATCAAATGAATGCTATTTGTTCCATTCCTAATTTTAAAGCTCGTTTTAATAATATTGAAGTTGTGACGGACTTTCTCAAACATTCCAATATATGTATGGGATTTGATACCCGGACCTTGCATGCGGTAGCGGTGTCCCTCCTCGTTGGTCCAGTTTGAAGTTGTCTTATTGAGGCTAAATTACTGAAACGGTGACAGAATATATTAGGTTGTCGCGAAAGTCTTTGCGCATTTTCTTTTTTTCTTGTAAAATCTTTAGGGATTATTCTGAATTATTCATCGTAAGGCTTGTGTAAACGGTAGTCAATGCTCTCTATCGAGCATTTCTGCCCTGGCATTTCACCACGGTTACAGCTGAGAAAATCGTCTTTCACTCAAAGTATGTTTGACTGCTCCAGCTTTTATTAACCCAGAAAGGGTGTCGACGGATGCGACGCAGTGAGAAACCCAGTTGTTGCAATGGATCTTCTAGTTGTCTTCCATAACATGACATTTATTTGTCTGCTGAAGCCCAAGTACTTGAGAAAAAATAACAAATGTGGTCGGCCCGCTACACTGAACAGCGAGAGTATTCCGAAGCTGTAAGCAAAGAACACTCCGTGCAATGCATGGGAACTGGCAGTGCATTCCTCGCGTTATCAGAGCGCAGTAGCGGTTCCTCACTACCGCCTTGAAAAGAAGAGGTATTATGGCGATACAATAGTTCACGATATGACTGACCACAGGCTATTGAGACGATGAAATTTTGCGTGGACATTTTGATTTACCGCCTGCGTCTCATTTGATCAGACAACTTTGTTGTTGGTAACAGGAAGTGGGGTCCTCATGTTAACCATACACGAGAGCACCACTAGCTCGGACTTGTGAAACCAAAGATTCCCACGCCGATTCCAGCACTGCAACTTGGGATGCAACTTTAAGGACTGGTGGAGCTGCAAACGGTTTGCTCACCAGGAGCTGCTGCCAACGAGCTCCAATGGTGTTGATGACCAATAATATTGCCAAGTGGTTGGGTTCGCCGGCGCTACTCTTGGAAAACATGGAAAAGTTTGCCTCATCTCGGCAACGCTATTCCTCGTAATACGAAGAAGGACCATCAAAAGTCCTCACGCTTGTCATGGGAGGTTCTAAGCCGCCTGGTTTATTCAGCAATCCTTAACCGTCAAACTACCATCAGCCTTTGCTGCTGAGCAACCAACCAAGAGAGAGGTGGTATTAAGACCAGGACCTACTCGGAGTGGACTTGCTCAGGTTAAATGCTTTGGAGGCTCAGTATTTTTAAACGATCAGCAACGAAACGCTTTCTGCTAAAAGACAATATTTTGTCGACTATGGTGGTTTATGAACTCATGAATTGTTGTCTTCACCAAAGAAGGAAAACTGATTGGAAAAAATGTTGACAAATGCGCAAAGACTTTCGCGAAAACCTAATATTACATGCTCGATCCTATTGAAACCTGGGCCCTTTGAATATTTTGTTCCTTTCTTCTGAGTCGTACAGGTTTTCATTGTAGAATCACTTTTATTGATCAATGTTTCGACGAATCGTTGTATTAAAAACCTCAAAGTGGTCCGATGTCCAAGTTTTGTAACTTGCCCCGCAGAAAGCCTTGCTTAGATCCCACAAACTCAAAACATGAAAAAACAACGACTCCGCGAACAAACCGACCCGCAAGCAGGGTCAACCGTCCGTTCGAGGGCGTCGCGTTTTGGTCACGGGCCGAGGAAGAGGGTCGCAATCTTGCAAGTCACAATTCAGGCATTTTAGGTTAGAACAGGACAAGAATTACAACAGCTGCGAGCTGCGGGTCATGGCAAGATGAAATAGACTTCCGAATGCCAGACACAGGCCCGTGCGTGGCGTATCCGAGGGGAAGACTTGCTTGTGTAGACCGCATTGGATTCGATTCAGCTCTTTGGAGACCTAATTTTGGGGACGCTCCTTCCAATACTGTGAAACATGCAAGGAAGCGGAAATCTCGTAGTCTTTACAAATGCCTTTATCCCTCTCCAACAAGCTCTTTGAAGGAAGTTATTAGGTCGTGAAGAAAGTTCTTGCGTTTTTTGGTGTTCCTCTTTCGGAGGCCCAATGTTTTTTGACATCGAGAAAACTGCCATCGCTCTATATTTCATTTCGAGGAGCTTCTTCTGCTCTATCTAATGTTATAGCCAGCTTTATTCTATACCAAATTCTTATGAATTTTTTAGAGCTTTGAATACGGCATATTGGGAGGACACGTTTGCATGTTTTCCTTTTTCAGTTCTTAACAGTCCTGTAAGAACGGGGGCAAGTCAAGACATTAAGGGTTCACTTGGCTGAGGTACGTAATAAATATGCGCCGAAGAATTTGTTCGAAAAGTCTTTGCAACGATAGCGAGAGCCTTGTCGATGATGGTGGTAGTAGTCGGATATTGGACATTCCCAGCGATTAGCCAAAAGCTCTGGTTGAAGAGCGCTTGCACAGAATTATTGAGAAGGTTCCTCCTATAGCTATCGCATTTGGTTTGTGGTTTCTTGTTATACGGGAAGAGATGGAAAGTACAAGAATTCGAGTGGGGCATGCCGCTACACTTACCACTTCGAAGGGACGTTCCCTACTTCCAAGCTGTTTTATACAATTAAAAGCACAAGCTTTACTGTTCATTTGCAACGTACAATAAAGAGCGAATTCTTCGCCACAGCACACGAGCCTTTGCTGAATGGATTGACAGCGATCAGGTCCTACAAACTTTGCAAAATTGAAATTGTACCGAATTAGGGTTGAAGTGACCTCCATGAGGTCAGCGTTTGGTCTAGCTGTTCCGAACCAGGTGGAAGTGTTAGCATGAGGAAGCACTCTTAACAATATGTCAAAATACTGCTAGAACTCTAGCACATTTAACCGGAATCCCTCATTGTTGAGGAACTAATTTATCCCTAACGAGTGGCTCGGACGCATATCGCACAACCAACTCTGCACAAACTGAACCAGATGGACTACGGATTAGCCCTGCTACCTTCTTACTCGCTAGACATTTTGCTTATTATTTGTCACTTTCCGATTACCTAGATAGCTTCCTCAACGAGTTATCTTCCAAAACCGAACATGATGATACAACGACCTTCGCTGAATCAGCCGTCTGCAGAATTTCAGCATTTTGAGAAACCGGCCATATATGACCCGCTCCTTTTTGCCAGAGGATTGAGGATCCTAATAGCTTTTAATTCAATTGAGAAGTTTTGTATGAACCGAGATACATGCAATTGAAATTTATGGTCGAAAAAAGGGAGAACTTTCTTTACGACCTAATATCATTGCTGAAAGCTTAAAAACTCGCATGTGCTGCTCAAAAACCCATGGGAAAAAATGTTCGGACGTGTGATTTTCTCGAAAAATGAACATTGAGAAACGGCTTGGTGCTCTTAGGGAGAGCAAGTCCTGTGCTTCTTCCCATGATAAAGGAATCGAAAATGAAGTGGCTTGTGGCCGCTGAAAGTCCAAAAGCTCGCTTTTGCACGAAAAATATTCGTGAGGGACAGTGCTTTGAAAAAGGGGTCAATCACTAAACTTTCATACTGTTTTGATAGAAAAATATTTGAAGTTTCTGAAACTTTTAACAGCTTTCCAAAAAGTCGCATGCGAAAGATATTATGGGCCTTCAAAGTTAAGGATGCGCCTTCTTGAAATTTTGAGTTTCCCACTTCTAACAGAAGCACTTTCCGGAGAGTTAGGCTATCCTTGTAGTTTTCTGAGAGCGCACCTTAGGCACAGTCAAAATCTACCTCAAAAAGTCAAAGAATCACGTCCCAAGAAAGTCATTCCCCTCTAAAATTTTTTCTTCGCCGCGTCCCGTTCTTCCAGCGCCCGGGTAACACCTGCTATCGCGACTCCATCCGATCTTGACTGGGGTGATCGCGCGGCAAAGGTGGAATCAAAGGCCGTGAGTGACTGCAGGAGAGACCGCCGCATTTTTATAGTTTTGTGTTGTCTTTGTTGTAACTAACCGTTCGCTGTTCCATATAATAAATCTTTTATAGATTGATTTTGCGTCGTAGAGAGACTAAGGATATTTTGCGCTCACACTGATTATATCCTAGAGTGAATATACCTACTACTCTGAGTATTTTTAAAGCGTGGCACGAGAAAGGAACCACTGTTTTTACGTGGTGCATCGGCCGACCGATTATCGGACTCGAACTGCATTGGAAGGTACGCCTTCCTATCTCACTGTGAGAACCTCAGCCTTTTTTGCGCCGGCGCTGGGGAGGTTGAAGAGAATCATTTTTCCACACTTTATTGATTTTTTTTGATTTTTGTGCACCTTCCACCTCTCCGCTTCCTAATTGATTATTTTTTCGCCTTCTTAAACCTTTCTTGTTTTTTCAAACTTTTGTAGTCACAAAATTTGTATACGCATTTTGAAATTGAAAATTTTCTCATTTCTCGCTGCTTCTGTTGCGATTCTTTCAACATGGTCGGCCCCATAGGATTGAGTTCAAAAAAGGGTTTACTCAAAAACAAAAAAAAGGGCTATTGTAACCACATTGAATCTTTATTGGAACAGTCACCCTGTTAAACAAGTAACCTAAACCATTAGGCACCCCCAAGACGACTCCGCGCTAGACCTAAGGAACGCCCTTGAAGCAAAAGAGTTGGCTCTGCAACTAAAGGCGAGGCGTTTTCAAAACCGGTATGCGGAGCCCTGTCAGACTTCGCAGCAGCGATGGACTCACGCCATGGCAGACAGTCTCACGGCGGAACAAGTACACCAGGCGAACAGACATATTGAAAAGGCCCATATGTCCATCGATAGGGCCCGAGGCGCGGCCATAGAAGTAGAAGCAAAAAGATTGCGCGCTCTAGAAATGCACGGAGGATCAATGAGAAACTCTTATACTTCACACTTCAGAGCGCCACACATGCAAGTAGAACCAGTAACCTACAAGTTACCGGCCATCCTCATCCCAACGTTCAGCGGGAAAGTATAGGAATTCGAGAAAGTTTGGACGCTTTTCGAAGCGAATGTTCATAACCAGCCCCTCACAGGTCTTCAAAAATTCACTACTTCTACTTGATCAGTGCATTGCGAGGGGAGGCAAGAGATTCGGTACGCCGCTTACATCACTGAGGCAAATTATGATAAAGCCGTAGAGTTCCTATGCAAGTAATATGGTGATGAGTCATGTCTCATCGATAGCCTACAGAAGCGCCTTGAACATGCGCATGCTGAAAATACAGGTCTTAAGAAGCGAAGGCGCCTCCTTGAGAGTACAATACCGAAGTAGCCCAGCTAGAAGATAAAGGAGTAACTCTGAACGGCTCCTTCAGATGTCAGAAAGAGCTTTCAAATTTTACAGCAAAGCTTCAGCGCAAGGTTCTCGAACTGTGTATTAGCGCTTCCACACAAGGACAGTCATGGATCATTAGTGACATCCTTCTGCACCTGGATAAAATTATAGGCAGGGAAGAACATATAAAATACATGATCCTACTATATATAATCGTCTAAGTGTGCCTGTTGGTGTGTGTTTGCCTGTATGTTTGAACGGCAATTCATAGCTCGGGTACCAGCTGTCGCCAGGAGCTGATTTCAGGATCTGATATAGGGGTGGGACAGGAACATATTTGGTGGGGGACAGTAAATATAACAGATGATAAGAGCTGATAAGGGGCGCCAAAACGAGAATTTCACGAAATTCACAGCTTGTGTTCCAGCAGCGGTGAGGTGTTTATTCTGACAAGTAGTGGAGGGTAGGACGGGGACATCTTTGGTGGAGGACAAAAGTGATAACGGCTGGTATGGGCTGATAATGACAACATGCGTAAGACATGTAGGGTCATCTAAATCAGATTTTAGGTTATGCAATTTTTGATATAACTTCATTTGCGATGCTATCATAAGCACCGAGCACCACTCGACCGCTACACTCCTAAAGTTCCTAAGAATGTATGGTGGATCTTTGAAATAATACAACTGGGTATTTCTACAGCAACATCATCAGCAACTATTATTCGACCGCTAAATTGTCCTGACATTCAATGCATGGCTGTTGTTTACAGACACCTCCTTAACCCCGCAGTCACCGCGCATATCAGTGTGTAAACTTCAGCACAAATGGATGCAATCTATGGAATGATCAGCTAATGCTTTTCACGAGGAAACTTATTGCTCAGCGGTGGGACCTGACGCTCCACCATCTGCTGAGTTTCGCTCACGCCTTTCGTGTCATGCGCGCAAAGCGTGCGGTGCTAAGCTGGTAAATAAAAATCCGGCTCCTAATTAAAGTAATACGGCGAAGGTTACCAATAGCGCACACCAGAAACTGGCGGTTATGGTCATGCCATGCCTTTTCTGAAACACTGCCAATCATAGATCCGAATCATTGATGCGCCAAGTATGCCACCATCGAAGAGCGCAGGAACTTTTTCCGAGGCTCTACCGTTGCCTCAACTGTGGGGCAGTGTCGTGACAGGCGGATCAGTGGTGGTGTACGCATCGGTGAATCCTCCTGCCGCGGCAAAACGTGGGAGTCCTGTGGGTGCCCACAACACCTCTGAAAGGGAAGAACGTGCGCGAAGAATGCTCCTGTATGCCGATGCCTGCCGCGAGTCCTGCTAGGCCTGCTTCCCTGACCTGGAGACTAACGAGGCGCGTGCTGATGCCTGTGTAGATGTGACGCGTACCGATTACCGAAGGAACTAGAGGTGAGACTAGGCGACTGTGTGACTAGGCGCGGCGAACAGATCTGGCGGACGTAGATAAGGCGAATGTACGAGTTGAGAAACTGACTGTTGAATCTACTACTCATATTATACCTTCATGTACTGTTAGCAAATAAGAAACTATCAATAAATGTACGAGTGGAACGAATACTACATGCTATGCATAAAACAATGAGAAACATCTACGAAACAATAGTAAAGAGATCTACAGTGTGGTGAATAGTGCAAGTGCAATGTTACTAGTAATGAAACGATGTTGAAACTATCTACATGATGATGTGAATGCGAACTCCCATTTTAGACTAACTACTTTTAGGAAGAACTATTAGGAAAACTACTATGGATTGACAAGAGGGGTTCCCGGCGAACTGGATATGATTTTAGATTGAGTCTAATTAGTATAATATGTGTAGTGGAATAAACATAGCCGTAAATATGGCGGCTAACTGAATGAACGGACGAAACAGGCGAAGAATGGATCAGTAGGATCCGAGGCGAAAGTGACAACCGTTTGCCATGATGCAACAGCGGCGACTGACTGACGTGGCATGGTTGGCGCGCGATTCGAAGTATGCAGGCGCCAGGGTCCTGCACCGCTTCAGGGTTGGCGCGCATTTGAATGGGGTTTTTTTGCCTTGCCTGTTGCAGCTGCCTTGAGTACTTTACTCGAGGTCGTGGCTGTCACGACAGGCAGTGAGTGGAGAAAGAGGAGAGCCGTGGAAGTACGGACAGTCATATCGTTCTGCCGACAGGAGTGGCACAAGGAAGGGACACTTTACGAAATCAGTGGAAAGATGTGGAAGTACTTTTAGACACTGGGGAAGATGAGTCTTTCATTTGTACCGATTTGGAAGATGAACTAGGCCTAGAATGCACAACAACAAGAAAGCTTCACGTTTACACTTCCGGCACCGTGCAATCATAGAATGTAGTTTGCAACGTGACATCAGTGGAGCTGTGGGATAAATCACTTCATTGTATAAACCACAACTTTGGTGTGTCGGTCTGTCGGTGTGTGTGTGTGTGTGCGCGTGTGTCGTTCTGTCCGTCCGGACCAACCGCTAACAGAGCCGGGGAGTTCGGAGGGGTGCGACTCATAGTGTTGATGATGATCTCGATTACGATAATACCCACAACAGCTATATAAACACCGATCAAGTACACTCTGCCTCATTTTCCATGGTGCTGCCGTGGCAGTTGGAGGGGAGGTAAGGGGGTAGGGAGGCAGGGATAGAGGGGGAGGAAGGGAAGGATAGAGAGGGGAGGGAGGAAAAAACAACCCCTTTCAAGATTTAGGTCTATATTCGTGTTGACCATATTATTCTAACGTGGTGTCTAATTGTGATAACGTCCCCATCGGCTATATAAACACCGATCAAGAACACTCAGCCTCATTCTACCGGTATCGTGGCAGCTGAAGTGGCGGGTAGTAGAGGGGAAGAGGGGCGGGAAAAGGGAGGTGGAGAGCAACCGCTTCCAGGAGTAAGGCCTGCATATGTGTTGAACGTATCAAAGAGAAACACATTATTATTAGAGGGAGGGAATTCAACGGCTCATAAAGCTGACCATGAGGTCCATTCCGTGCCCAGGTTTTATACAACATAATGTGCCCATTCGATAACACCGAAAACTAGATATCTCAGAAGAAGTTTCCACAAACTGCCTTCCTGATAGCTGTTCAGGATTACTTCTTTGTGTTCCGGGGGTCTCTGCCATAAGAGCGCAAAACGCTCCCAAATGCTGGATTGGACGCTTTTTTTCACACTAGGTGAAATTGGCATAATTCTTCGAGGTGGCCCAGAGTTCATTTTTATGATTCCGCTGCAATCACCAATCAGTGCTCTGATTCTTCCTCCCTCGGTTTCGTACGATACACTATCACCGATTTTACTTGATATCGTTGTTATAGCCGATTTTAAGCCAGATTTTTAGCGATATTAATAATGTTGTTTTTGAGATCCAAGACTGTTAGTCCAGGAGGGTATTTTGTCTAGCCTTAGGAAGGCAGTCGCCCGGCGTAGCCGGGCGATCCCCCAATAAGGAGGAGAGCCCGGCGTCAGCTAGGCGATCCGACTGGTATGTAATAATAAAGACAATTTGCATCTGCACACGCTTCTGGTTATCACCACTCTAACAAAACAGCACAGCTAACAAGCGAAGGATGGTAGGTCGAAGTGGCAGTTTGAAGGGATCTTCCACGGGAAGACTGGTCATTCCCTCCTTGTGTGCGGGTGTTGGGCATGGTCACTGAAGA
>KZ347961.1:26423-40433 GCA_002352805.1 Teladorsagia circumcincta | reverse complement strand
GGACAAACGTGACCGAATCGCTCCAATCGCGAACTCTGACATCGGCCAATGCAACCGCTGCCGCAACTGCGCCTCCCTTTTCTCACTGCGTCACGTGGCAGCTGATAGCGGAAGGCGCGGTTTGCGGACGAATGCGTGGATTGCGGGCCGAGAGAGCCTTTATCGCGCGCTTTTAGATCGCAGAAGGGGCGCGACATCAACGTTTGTCCACCTGTCGACTACGCTCGGGGATGGAACAGGTGAGTGTAGCTAAACCCGGACCGACCTTTTTTTTCGAGCAATTTCTAGCTCAACTTTTATATTGACTCCTTTCGTCAATGAGGCATGGAACTCTTCTCCATCTGAAAGCCAGCGCGATCGCTTTTTTTGAAACAACAGTCTCTGCAGGGTTTTAAAAATACGATGCTAATGGGGTGGGAGAAAAACTAGCCCTAGTCAAGTACATAGGTGTCACTGATTTGAAAACTTACCTTTGAAAGGCATTGGAAGGAGGTCTAACGCGTTCGAAGCGGCGGAGCCACCGGGCCCCAACGCGGCCGCCCATTTGCAGCCGTGGAGAGCGCGTGTCTGGCTGCGGAGGGATTTACGGTCGTTTTGGGACCACAGCAACTATTTGAACTCGGTCCTTCAAAGCAACTAATGTGGTGCCTTGTGGCTGCACCAGTAATGAAGCAGCGTGGTTTGCTCGGTTTGCTCGCAGTCAACTGACGACGCATTGCGCCCCAATTGCAATTGCTGGCTACTTGCAGGCAATTGCAGTTGGGGCGCATTTATTGCGGGCAAGTTCAGACAGCTCGTCCATCCGATCCTTCACGTCATTTCTGAGCCGAGCACGGAAAGCAACCGTTTGAGGCCTCGTCGGCCTTTTTTTCCTTTTTCTTCATCATCAGTCAACTCTCTACCCACAATTTCCTAACCGACAGTTAACTCCTCGAATTCGATCGGAGACTGTTGCTTTAAACAACCTGGACAAGTTGAGATTGAACAGCTTCCCTGTATGTGGTCCATGGCACCATACAGGACAGATGCCGTGGTCTTTGCCACCATTACATGCCACCCCTCATTTCAACAAAATACGGTTTGAACAACCACATCTCAGTGATCAGAATATGAACATTCCCTATCTTTCCCGCGGCGAGGTGCGTCGTAATTGTAAATTCAAGCACACACTTGGCAAGAGTTAACTCAACAATATTGAAAAGCACATGGGTTCATTGCAATATGGGGTTGGCATTGTGGTGCAGAGCACGACTTCTGAAACCATGACAACCTCTTCTTACTATGACAGTTTGAACGAAAATAACCTAGTTTGCCCAAGGGAATGGGTTCACCCACCAAACAGCTTCATAATGTTAAGTACTGAGATTCCGTTGCATAAAAGTGTTGTTCAGTAATTCGCAACACTGAAGGAGCTCGCTCCAAAGCAACACCCCAGATCAAATTTGTGGAATCACAGCGATCGATAGTTGAGTCATGGATACCCAGTTGACTGAAAATGAAAAATGGAGCACAGAAAACTGTCGATGAAGCCATAAAAGTATCCCCCCATCAAATAGGGTAGGGGCAGGTTGGACGAGTTGTACAAATTTGCTTGCGTCATGGTTCCACTAACACAAGACGGATAACAGAGGCCGCGGCTCGACTGTTACCGTAACCCGCGGCCGCGCCCTTCAAACGATGCCAGCTTCAGCCGCTCATTCTTGTTCACCCACTTCGTATTTATGGTTTGATTCACATTTTGTGATTGGGAACAATGGATTTCAGTGAGCAATACATGTACTGTTTGATCAATCAGGATCATATTGAGCAACACAGTATTGCAATGAGCAATAAATGCACTGTTTCATTACTCAGGATCATATTGAGTGCTTAACTATGTTTCTGTTCATGCGCTTATTAGTGAAGAGTTTTTTGAAGGAGTTGTTAATTTGACATTGTAAAGTCTTATGACTAAGCTGATGCAATGAACGTGTGATAGGAACATCTCGTTCTAACAAGGGTAAAATACTTGGGAATTCCATGCTAGCTAAGCGGGCATCTCCTAAATTCCCTTGATATGGAACAGTCTCATTATGGTATGTTTCCATTAACAGGCTTTTCTGGTGTAGTGGGCACAATTCATTTAGTACAACCCAGACGCCTACACTAGTGGAACCTTAAAGGAATCTTCCACGAAAAGACTGGTCATTCTCTTCTTGTGTATGGGTGTATAGGGCATGGTCACTCACGACCATATGTAAAGTTTGGAGCGAAAAGAATGAAAAACCAAAGATACAGCACCTGGGAAGGCTCAAATGTTGGACCGGAATGGACCAGTGGGCGGGACCGGAAGTGCTCTTGTAACGGAGTGCATGGCGGTTGAGGAGCCACGTGTAAGTTTCTGGGAAGATCAACGTGGAATCCGTTCACATTCACTCTTTCAACAAGTTTGCACGTGTGGTTTCCCGAAGCCCACAGTTGTGACAGTTTTACGGCGGGAATTCAAATTTCTTGTAGTCATCCTAGTTTTTTGGATTAATAACAAAACCAGCGCTTAATTCTCGGTGGTTTTGCTATCCTCATAAAGAAAGAGGACTAAAGTATCAGTTTCTTGTGAGAATGGAGGCAGGGTTTTTCCGTGGAAGATTCCTTTAAGCATGTCAATATCAGTGCGTTGAACGATACACCATGACGGTTATGAAATCCCTTTTAGCGCAGGTGCTCTCAGGTGTCAATTTTATCCCCTTTGCGCCAAAATGGCGTTAAAAAGTACCAGCCGCAAGGATGAATGTCATATTCCTGGCCAGAGTGAACAGTATTTGCTATACCTTAGTTGAAAGAGAGTTAGGTAATATCAGGCGTTGCACAAAGTTCGTGCAAAATTGCACTAAATGGCGCTGAGGCGACGTATAACCACCACATTCCTTATAAACGTTTCGAACTCGTGCAGATGGAGTTTTGGAAGGTAAAATTCCGAGAACGTGGGGTACAATAATGGAGCATGCCTTATTGCAATAATGTGCACTCTTTTATGCGATTGAGAACTGATTCAAGATATTGAGAAATCAAAAAAACCTTGTATCGATCTTTCTGCTGTTCAAAAATGCTCCATTTCCTTACATTGAAGCATTTACTCTATTTCACTGGCATCTTCTGAGGTGTATCTCAGGATAATTGCAAACTTTAGCAATTCGTTTAAGCTGTTCCAGCAATCACTGGCTTCGCAAGTCCTATCCTACTTTCGATATGCGAAACGAGTGAAACAATAATGAACGAGTGATCCTTGCGTCGCTAGGGCGCTCCAGTGCTTAATGCAGCGCGCACCAATGCTAATGCGGATTACGGTAACAGCCGAGCCACGGCCTCCGTTATCCGTCTTGTTCCACTAACTCGCGCGATCAGGGTGAATATCGCTCAAGGATTCCTCAACGACACGTCGAGGATTTTCGTCTGATCAATTGCGTTCCCCCGCGCCGACATCCACACTCGCATGCTCTAGCCGTCGTGCTCTCTTCACGTACGTTCACACTCAGCACAACTCTGGTACAGTATGGAGCCATAGTCGAGAAATTCCTCGAACGTTACTCACCCTGCGAGCGATTTGAATCAACGCCATAATTCACGCTGTCTATAGTGGGGTGCGCGCGAGGTATCTCATCCCAGAGCTAATTTCAGTGCCCACAAGCCAGCTTTGTAAGATTCTAGCGCCATGATCACGCTCTTTAGAGTCGCGGAAACGACACATCTGTGCTACACGTGAACTAATCTATCCCACCCGTTGAACACATTCAAGATGAGTCCTGCTGGGGATGCTATTTTGAGTCCCTCACAAGGGCTAAAAATGGATGTTAGATGAAGTACTCTATATTTTCAACAATCTAACTTCTCACTCAAGATCAGAGCAGTCGACCATTGTGATCCTCCACGCAGCGCCTCTACTCAGAAACGTTTACAAATATGAAAGGGTATTTTGCTGGCTCAATGACTTGCCGGGCTCGGGTTCACAACGTTGTCTTTACCTTACCAGATAAGTTCGGTACCAGACGAGTGGGTCATTCGGATGGACAGACCGACTGCCCAGTGCGGCATTTGTGGAATAGGGAATAGAGCTGTACCTACATTCTTCATTTGTGAGCACTTTCCACCTCGACCATCCCAAGTTGAGGCCATGTACCTGATTTTACGCATGCCTTTATATTCTTCAGACTCATACTTATTTCTCTTAATTTTCCCCTCTATTTCGCTTTTCATTTAAAAACCTTTTCGGAGCGAGAATTCAAACGAAACAATCATGGCATGATCATAGCAACAATTCTGCAGTAAGTCTGGAGCAATGCAAGATACAATAGTAAATTTTATTCTTCAGAGCGTTCAGAATTCGCATGTAATTGTGTGATCAGTTCGTCGCCTTCTTGGTATCCTTTTTGACAGCGTTAGCAACTGATCCATCAGGTCCATATCCAGAATTTTCGCCACCAGCACCTGTGCGAGGAGGGCAAGGACAGTAAGCAGCATCTGAACCGGGAGCACCATCCGCTCCTGGACCACCTGCAGCTCCATGAGAGCCGTCAGCACCTGGTTTTCCAGGGAGTCCAGGCACACCTGGAGGCCCAGCTGCTCCAGGCCCTGAAAAGTATTTATTTAGCGCAAATATGGAACGTTGATATTGACTACTATAAATACTGAAGCTTCACTTGTTGGAGGCGAAAAAGGAGGAACAGAACACTTACCTGGATCACTTCCGGGATGACCCGCAGCACCAGGTGGTCCTGGTGGTCCAGGTGGTCCAGGCAGTCCTGGTGCCCCAGGCATATTCATAGTTCCAGGAGCGCCGGGCTGACCATCTGCCCCAGGCGCTCCCGCTGATCCATTCTCTCCGGCATCTCCTGGTGGTCCTGGCGGCCCAGCAATACCAAGTGCCCCAGACAGTCCATCCCTTCCAGGAGATCCAGGAGGCCCTGCGGGTCCAGGAGGTCCATTTGGTCCAGCTGGGCCAGGCGCTCCATGTGGGCACTTGATACAAGATTTCAGTATGGGGAACATTTCGGCCATGCGAGCCATTCCAGGAACACCGGGGATTCCATCTGGGCCAGGTTCACCATCGGCTGAAAACAAATAAATTCGACTAACAGATTCTAAGACTATATTCAGTATCAGTTTTCTGCTGAATGAAGATTAACTCACGTCCTGGCTCTCCAGACTCTCCTGGTGGTCCAGGAGGGCCACGCTCACAGTTTGGTGGTGGGGGACCGCATTGACATTGTTGCCCTGGAAAAGTGGTTCCTAATCTTTCAACTTACTAGCAAAGCTTATGGTTCGCAGACCAAGGGAAAACTGAAACTAATTTATGCCACATTCTACCTGCTGAGTTAACCTGACGCTTTTCTTTACGCAGAAGGACCTCAAACTTCGATGGTGTGTAGGAGCGCGATGCTGGCACCATCTCCTTCCAGGCATCTTCAGCTTTCTCCTAGAACCGGTTGTTTTAAGACATGAAATAGCAAAATTAGCAAATAAATCTGCTCCTTAGCAACCCACGAAATGCGCCACGCACCTGTGCTTCCCCCCCCTCCCAGAAAAGGATGTTCCTTAAGATATACATACATTTGGTTTTCAAAGTGATGTACGGTTTCCCGATTCTTCCACTCGGTTGGCCTCATGATCAGTGATGAGCAACAATGAAGGTAGGAAAATCGACCCACTAGTAGTTACTCTCTATTTCAGAAAACGAGAACAGTGTCAACTGCAGAACGTACATCACAAGTGACGACAAAAGAAAAAAATCACGTTTTCTTGGCCGTCGTCATTTGTGGTGATAGTCTGCACTCGACGCTCTTCTCAATTTCCGAAATAGAGTATACGTGTCGATTACGGTAATTTGGGGCGCCCTAACCTAGTGCTCCACACTTGCATCTGTTGAATCACACCTCTAAGGGGATCTATAAACAGTACAAACTAACCTTGAAACTCTCAAGATCTTCAGTGACGTCATCAACAAAACGATTGATATCGTTTATTGTAGTGATGATGAACCATATGGAGACCGCTATGGCTATAGCACTCACACATGAACCCGTAGCAATCAACGCCTTTGTCGACATTTCAGGAAGAAAAGCTGGAACAAAATTACTGGAAAATCAGTTCAAACACTTATGTTGGGATAGTGTGAGGCTTCAGGAAATTTATTTCAAAAGACTTTTGAGGTCAGCAGTCTAATACTGTTCATGTTCCCATTAATATTCTAATAAATATTCGAAACAAATTTTCTAAATGAAATAAATTTCTGGAATGAACTTCTGAACTCTTACAATGCACGCGCATCATGCTATGCTGATTTAGTAAAACATAGCATCAGATGCATCAAAAAACAAGCGCGATATCATGTGTCCAAAAGACATCCCTAAATCTTGCTGAAGCTGCCGCCGTGGAAAATTGAGGATATGTATGCGCCACGCATCCTACTTTCTATTCACAGTCGTAGTTGCAGTTGCGTGCGATATTTCCTATGAGCCGCCATAGCGTACGCGGTCGCGTCGCGTACAGCGAATCCTTTGATTCGCAAAGTCTGACGTCGGCCATACGGGGCTAGCCTCGAATTACGGGTTACATCGGTCGAGTCTTGTAGCACCACTAATCCAATTCCGGAGAGATGGAAGGCGTGGTGGGCATGGGCGAAACCCGAGCCGGAATTGGACCCCCAAACCGTACAAATGGAGGTGGTAAACTGCGTCACTACCCGCTGTACCACCGCTAATTTATTTAAAATGATGCTGATAAGGTTTCAGTAGGATATATGTAGATCCATGACTTCAGCATGGAAAAAAAAAACATGGCTCACAAACGGGAACCGAGATGTTCACTGGAAAGGCAGTAAAAAAAACTAGAAGATCACGCTCGATAATTTTCGTTTGATATTAATCTCACCCACATTAATTAATACTTCATTTCCAGAACAGACCGGAAGAAAAGATCGTTTCCGACTTTTCTAGGAATTAATTTTAGAAATCTATATTGATTGACGGAATATGCAAATCAAAGAAATACCTCTGAAATCGTATTTCAAAAGAGCAGACAACGGTGGCTAACCAGTATTGGCAGAAGAAGATGTGGCCAAACCTACTCCGCGAGTCATTTTATACGCCTTGTTACGAAAGAGATCCCATTCCGATAAAATCGCCATACTTGTCAAGTCGATCTAGCCGATTAGAAAAACCAGGCCCAAAACGGACTAGTCGCCATATCAGTTGTGCAGTCGCAGTAGATCAACACGGATTTCCGCCACTATAAAAGCTAATCCGCGGGTAATTCCGTATCTAACCGTCGTCTCTGGGGACCTCGTCAGGATGTCTAGCACTATGCTGACTTTCGTCATGCCCATTGCAGCCGCCGTTGTGGTGATGGCGCAACTAGCCGCCATGTGGATGTTCATCGATATGTCATACTTTGAGAAGACTCTCATGACTAGCATGACGGATTTCAAGGTTTGCTTTAGATCTCCTTAACAAACAACAAATTACTCTCTGAAGTATACTTATTTTGGAAAACGAGAATAGAGTGGTGTGCAGACCACATACCACAAGTGACGACGGCCAAGAGAAACATTTTTTTATGCCGTCGTCACTTGTGGGGTGTGGTCTGTATTCGACGTTCTTCTCGTTTTCCAAAATCGAGAGTACCTACAAAGTTTGTGTTTCTTTAGTGAACAAACTCCAATGAAAAATCACGAATGTCCCTTGAAACTTCCAAGACGTAAAAATAGTATATGTAATTTCCGAAAAACTGAGCTTTTCCAACTCCGAACCACTGGCTGTAAATGAAAAAGGCTTAAAGGGTACATCTCCGCCCTCAATCACTTTTGAAGACAGTAATTATCCTACTCTTTCCCCTTCTCCCTTCTCTTGGGCACCACAGAAAAACAGGTAGTGGGCATAGGTACACCTGCATGCAACCAAATTCAAGGGAATGGATTTGATCTGTTCCATTAGCCAGTTTCTGCTTTTGTCTGCACTCTCTTGCCCAAACAGTGTTTTGTGACTTCGGCGCAGCTCTATCCATCTCTTTCTAGCCTTTCGTAACAGGACGTGGCAGAAGTTTAAGTAGTCCTCCCAGGAAGGCCTAGAGCGCTTATGGATGAACAACAACACCCATCCCAGCATCAAGGGCAGTAGTCATAGGACAACGTTCGCGTAAGTGAGCGCAGACAAGAGTTGAAAACTGAGGGTACCCTACAGGAGGCCCATCGCGCAGCGAAAAGGCTAAGACGCAGACGGGTCAGCGTACGATTCGCACCTCTAGCTATGTGATGTGGGGCGTACTTAAAGGCAAAATTCGGGCTCAGACCCACCTAGTAAGCCCTTAGAGCGGTCAGAAGTGCGTGGAACGCACCTGCAGAAGAAGCGCCACGTTCCTGCACCAAAACGCGTCATGAAGGCGCCAGCCGCCAAGGATTTAGGCACGCGCCACCAGATGAGGCTCGCTCCACCCACCGTTCGATATCTTGTCTGCATCGCAATGGTGACCTGCTATGCTCTCTCTACTCGGAATTGTCTGCCACTCTCCGCGCTCACGTTATCTCTCATCACTCTGTCGATCTTTTGAACTACCCCGCAGCGTAGGGCAGAAAGCTCGTATTCCCTCTGTACTTAATCATTTCTTTTACCTTTTTTACACTGAAGGTCCACCTCCTACTCCTACTTTCACATTTGGGTAGACTACCTCATCAATTCAATCCTGAATTTGCCTTTAAGTACATTCTGTTCAAGTTGACGCAAAATCACTGCAGTACGCGCTGCAACTCGTACGCTGACCCGTCTGCGTCTCTGCATTCTCGTCGCGCGACGGGCCTCCTGTCGAGTACCTGAAAATTGAAGCGGTTTGAACGGTCACGACTCCCTGCAAAGATGTCAAGCGCTGGGCCCAACCTGAACTTCATGACGCTCACCAGGCGGGTATATACACAGCAGTACATAGGAAACCATTTGGAACCAAAAGTCATTAATAGATGGGTGTTTTCACTACGGAACTATGAAATTTTACATGAAATACTAATAATCCCTGTCAAGATTTAACCAGGTTTCTGAGGAGTAATTGTTTAGGTAGAATCAAATGACGTATGGCAAAAGATTGTGTCTGACGACCTGCAGCGTTCCGTGCGCTCCGCAGAGCACGAAACCAATCGCCGGAATCGTCAAAGAGGGGCGAAAACCGTGAGAACAGGTTAGTTGTCGACTATGCTCGCCATCCTTTCAAATTTCTCTAGAACTACCGATATTCAGCATCCCAAACATACTCCACTGGTCCAGCAATCAGCGGAGCAGGCGGGAGCATCACCGACGGTGAGTTCAAATTATGGCAAAATTGAAGCAGAACGGCGTGCACATAAGGGAGCCTACGATGGGTTGATTCTCTGCGATCACCAATCAGAAGCCTAAAATGCAGCCTCACATGCGTTGCGGTCACACATTTCAAGCTTCACTAAAATTCAGATGAATTATACCTACATTTCAAAACTAAATGTTTCAGCATGCCCTCCGGGTCCACCTGGACCTCCTGGCGAAGCCGGTACCCCAGGAGGTGAACAAGTTTGATCATTTTCACCAAATCCAGAATTTCGAAGTATGCTTTTCTTCCAGAGAATGGTCTACCTGGACAAGACGGTCACCCAGGATTGGATGGTCATGAAATGGGCTACAACGCTGCTCCTAAAGAGTGTATCAAAGTAAGGGTCACCAGAAATATACTTGAATAGTGTATAATATGACAGCAAATTAATAATTCAGTGCCCTGCCGGAGAGCCAGGTTCACCAGGACCAGATGGCCCACCAGGTCCCGCTGGAAACCCTGGTGCTAAGGGTGATGCGGGTTCAGCAGGGGGAGTTGGAACAGCAGGGCCCCCAGGACCTCCTGGTTCGCCCGGACCCGATGGAATACCAGGTAAAAATGGAGAAGACGGAAAACCTGGCGCAGATGGAAAGAGACATCTGAAAGGACCCCAAGGACCAGCTGGTCCACCAGGCCCGCCTGGAGGATCTGGAACAGGTTAGTAAATAACTCGTAAGCAGGATTTTTCGGCCACTCGAGATTCTGAATTCACTAATCCTGTTTTCATTTCAGATGGTGATGCTTACGTTCAAGCTCCCTCCGAGCCCGGTCCACCTGGCCCACCTGGGCCCCCAGGAAAGGATGGTGCACCTGGTCCACCTGGAGCTCCAGGAGGTTCAGGAGCAAATGGAGAACCGGGACACGACGCAGCGTATTGCCCATGTCCTCCTAGAGCTGGCGCTGCAGCGTCTTCCGAATATGACCATGCTGCTGAATACGCTAGCGGAACAGCTTCGCCAGTCTCGTCTAATGGGAAAATAGAAGCATCGTCTTCAATTAAAATAGAAGAATCGCATGCTAGCCAAACCACCTCAGGCTTGGCTGCTGGCAACACTGGTGGAACATCTGCCACAACTGGTTCCTCTAAGATAGCCCCAGAGGTATCAGTGTCCTCTTCAATTACAGGGACTGAAGGAGCGCGATCATCACTAACTGTTGGAGTCGAGGTGAGCGAGACAGACTCAGAAGGACCGTCATCTGGAAGTGCTGTGACCACTGAAACAGCAGCAGTGGAGAACGCTGTGGGTGCTGGTTCAAGTGCTGCTGAACTAGTGTCAGTAACTGCGCCTGAAAAGTCTCAAGGCACTGAAACAAGCGCTGAGGTATCAGAGGTGGAGAAAGTCAAAGGTTTTGAACCAAATGCTGCAGTACCAGTTGCGGAGAAGACTTCAGGTGAAACAAACGTTGAAGTCAAAGTAGAGGAGGTACAAGTAGGCAACACGAGGACAGTATTCGAAGAGGTCAATGCCTGGAAAGTTGGCCCAAGCGCTAAGGTTCAAGCTCCTTCAACTCCTCCAGAGAGTCACGTGGGTACTTCTGGAAACTACGCCGAGGTTGCTAACGTGAACAAAAAGAACAGACGGACAGCACCGAAGAGGGCGAGAGCTCGTGGTAGTACTATTCAAAGGCGGGCACGAGAGCGCAGAAACAAGGAGAACAACAATTGAATGGAGCGCAGTCTGATTTTAAGTATTACTTGATCTGTCAGTAACACACTAGGTTCTCTTCTGGAATAAATAATTTTCTAGATACAAATGTTTGGCATATTTCAATTCAATAGAAAAGAATAAACTTCTGCCCATATATGTATTGACCGATATGTCTCTCACGTCACCAACGTTAAAGGCAAGTCCCGGGATAAAACTGGAGTGTTACAAAGCTCAAGAATGAAGGAGAGGGGTGCACAGTGTACTGAAAGTGAAAAAGAAAGCAAAAGAGACTCTCAAATTACTAAGGTTGAGGCCTAAACTTTTCAAACAGCTGAGTATGGTACAATGAAGACTCAGAGGCAGTAGAGAAGATAGAAAGCAAAAGAGAGCACGCCGTATCAGAGGGCCCAGAGAAGCGGCCGTCGCGGCCGTTTTCAAAGAACTACCGGCTACAACCGGCAGTCGAGTGGGTGCTAAGTGGGTTGGGGGGGGGGGCCAGCGGCGGCGCGGTGCTCTGTTCGTCTGCTCCTCTAAGGCTTAGTCCAAGGGGCAGCTACTATTTCGTCACCACCTGGCAGTTTCGAAATATCGCGCCATCGTGGACTACGCCTTGGAAAAGCAGACGAGCAGAGCACCGCGCCGCCGCGTGGTCCCCCCCAACCCACTTAGCACCGTCGAGTGCATATTTATAGAATCTCCGGCGATCTTTCGAGCGGTGTCGTCGGTGCTTTCGCGAGATATTTCCAGCGGTGTCGCTGACGCATCTGCACACAGCGACATTCGCAAGCAGCTCTACTCTATTTACCAAAGAAATTACTCTAGTAATTATTCCGGTCTTGCCTCAAAAAGCGGGGGTTTACGATTAGATGACAACCTTAGAATTGAGGTATAGGTGGATAGTGGTACCGATATGAAGAAAAAACATGAGAAACGGCCCATGACCCAAGAACTGGGATACCTTCTTTGCCGGTTCATTTCCCCATCGATGCTGTTTTCTTCACGCTAACACTCTGCCTGCTAATGGATCGTTCATAGTTGGCGGTAATACGTGCGATTGGGCGATTAGGTAATCACTCATGGGTGGAGCAACAAGTCAATACGTATCCTTTTCTTCTTGCCTTCTCGCCGACTCGCCTAATAGCCTAATCAGTACGTATGCTTTCACTTCTGATCATCGCCTAATGCCTATCAAACGTACGATCGCCTACTGCGAACAACCCACAAGCGGCTAGAGGCCTGCGCCGAGTGGTCAGTCACTGGGTCGTTAGCGCCGTGAGGAGTGCCTTGCTAGATCGACGGCGGCATATCCTTCCTGAGGAACTGTGTGGGTTCGGTTCGCACCTTAGGTAATCCGCCTGTCTTTCCACTAAGTGAGTAGTAGTCCAGTAAGTAGCATCCCCTTCTTAGATCCTTCGACCTTATCGTGGAATCCTGCTGCGAGTCTTCAAGAAAACCTTAGCATCAATGAGATAGACAGCAGGAAATACGTTTCTCGAGCACCGAACAGCACTAAATCCAACTGGTCCCATTCCTACCAGGGTCCAACATCCGTTAAGCAACAATCCATGGAAGGGGAGGTCATATCTGGAATTTCCGATAGGAATTGTGTTTTACATATTCAAGCGAACCATGGTGATGGAAACTGTGGAGAAAGGGTTGTTCCTGCCAGGTTCCCCTCGCAGTTTTTCCTTGTGACAATGCGAGGTATGGGCGTAATAGAGCATTGGAAAATTTAGGGAGAAGTTGTGTGTCGACTGGCCTCTTTATCAACTACTACTCAAATATAGCCACAGCATTGAGGGAGAAGGTAATGAGAGGTGGATGGAGGGCATATGGCAAATGGGGGGAAGAGGTTACTCCAAGGCTGGTGCGGGTAATCCTGCCGTGTCGAGACCTCCACAAGAGGTGAGCGGGCCGTGGAAAATTTTGCTTCAGCGCAACGCGCGCGACGGTTGACCTCGATTACAACCGCTGCCTGCCCGCCTGTGCCTGTGCACCGAAATGCGAATTGATTCTACGCGCACACAGTCAATGTCGCCCCCCCCCTCCCCAGGGGTTGTTCTGTGCGCGAAACTGTCTGCCGTGAAGCTTATTATTCAATTTTTGAATATATTTGAATCTAATCAGTCCCCTCCCGCTATATACTTGTTAACAGCTGTCTTCCCAACAAATTTCAAATCCATCGACAAATACGAATTAACCAACTAAT
Source organism: Teladorsagia circumcincta (assembly GCA_002352805.1). NCBI lineage: Eukaryota > Metazoa > Nematoda > Chromadorea > Rhabditida > Trichostrongylidae > Teladorsagia > Teladorsagia circumcincta. The sequence continues at coordinate 27,215 of KZ347961.1, read as the reverse complement.
CAGTGAAGATCTCACCTTTTACTCCACCTGTCGGTACTTCTGTAGAATTACCAATAACCGTTCGACCGGCCAATGTGAGCAACACTACTGCCCAAGTGAGGAGGTATTCTTTGAACAGTCGTCACTGACAGGTTTCCATCCAAACAAACTCACGTTCTTCCTTAGGCGATACCATACTCTGAATATAACAGAAGACAATGTAATAGGTAGCCGAGTCTTGCTTAGGTCACTATGAAGAGTTTAATGCGAGAGCCAAAGCCATCTCATTACACAATACTCAACGCAACAGTCCCGACAGGGTTTTTACCTTCAACACTAATGGTGGGGATCGATGCGCTTGCTCAGGGGATTGCAGCCGACTCGCAACCACGCCCACTTCGAAGCCGTACAACTCCCTTTCTAGGAATTTCCAAAGTGAGTTTTTTTTTGTTTGGTCGCACTTCTTATGTCCATGACCACGGCTAGCGCATGGTTCCACATCATTATTGTCAAATGTGAGAACCCAGCTGGGACTGCCTCAAGAGGCTTCTCAACAGCACCAAAGCTCGAAAAACAAAAAAAAAGCAGAAAAAAGATGTCTGGAAATTATACAAAGCATAACCCTGTAGCGAATTTTGACGAAATGTGGAAATGTGGTGGGAGGGGGGGGATTTATTTGTCTACGTTTTGACCCTTCCAGGCTTGAAGGGTAAAGGGCTCATTTATTAGGTTGTTGCATCATAAATACAGGGTGGCTGAAAAGTATAGGACGCCACTTTGACCGCCTGCTGGCACTTGGCCGTGTAGTATTTT
>KZ347961.1:0-20362 GCA_002352805.1 Teladorsagia circumcincta | reverse complement strand
TTTTGCATCGTGAGGGGGGGGGGAGATGCAGACACGTGGTGAACAAAAAGTGTCGTTGATCTGCTGGGGTGGTGTGGTGCGAGATTGCGTTCATAGTCTGCGTTTCGGATGATTAGGGATAACGAGGCAAGAGGATATTACATTTACCTGAAAACATGGGGCAAGCACTGACCGCTAAAATACGAGAATACGAGATAGGGAGTTTTCGATCAAACCACTTATTACGAACTTGGTCTTTCACCTGAACTCCTATTCTCCCAAACTGTTGAGCATGACGGCCACCTGACCGTATTGCTGTGCACGTTTGACTGTATTTGGGCTTCCAATCCATCTCTTAAAAAATCATCTTTTAAAAATTAGAGAAATCACTTGTTTGATATGAACCAAGAGGTTCTTGGCGTCTCTTGCCTAAATACACAATGTCACTGAATGAGCAGTGCCACTAGGGATGGTTTTCTTAGGCCGATGTCAGACTTTGCGAATCGAGCGGTTCGTCACTAGCGATTGTCAGCGTCCGTGGTCGCGTCGCGGCCAGCGAATCGTCCGATTGGCTGATGCCGCAACGCGACCGCGGAAGCTGACGAATCGCGATTCGCAAAGTCTGGCAATCGGCCTTACAAAGAAATATTCGCTTTTCAGTGTCATATTACTTCTACTCGCTATGTCGTTCTGCCGTGGCGTGAACACTCTCAAAGTGTCAGCGAAACTATTTGCTGAAAATCGAAGTCGTCTCGTAGCAGCACTTCAGGTTTTTATTCCAGTCCTTAGCTTTTTCTGCATTAACATATGTCTGTATGCTACCCAAGCAGTAGAATCCAATTCCACCCAGAAGCGTCAAAACTGCCTTTCAGGGATTCTTTGAGGGACCCTAGTTGTGCATTTGGGTTTTTCACTGCAAAGGCTGACTTCCTTGTGATTGCTTGAATCCCTTCTGCTGTCAAACTACATTTTGTTCAAAATCCTTTCCTAACCTGCCTGTTATTAAGAAATCGCATGTTCCGGTGTGTTAATGGAACAATGTGTTTTTAAACATAGGTCTTGATTTTGTGAAGAGTTGATTGCCTGTCTTACAGAGTGTAGCTCCAGGAAGTGTTGTGCTACTACGGGGAGGAATCGAGAAGTGTCGGTACAATACAGACGCTGAAGATTTACCATTTCGACAGGTACCAGTCTTATACTGTTCTACTTGTTTAATGATTATCTTTCTTCCAGGAATCGTATTTCTTTTGGACGTTCGGTGTCCACGAAAGCGATTTCTATGGAACGGTAGATGTGGACTCTGGGAAATCGTGCCTTTTTCCACCAACTCTCCACCCCAGCTATGCTATTTGGGATGGCAAGTACTGAGTTTCTCTTCTCACTCCCTACCAGGGTGAAAATCGGTCGAGGAAACGGCAACGGTTCATCGAGGATTTTCGCCCGTTCTTTCACACTCTCCCGCGCGGACATTCACTCTCGACACTGTTCTCGCGCAGCTGAGAGCTATGGTCGAGGAATCCCTTGACCGTTATTCACCCTGCTCCCTACTGATCATATAACTCAGTATTCAACTGTGAATTGCATAAATAATCAGTGGTTTCAGGATCAACGATGAATCCTATTTCAAAAACAAGTACGAAGTCGACGAAGTTTATTTCCAGAGTAAGAATGTCATAAGTGACTACATCAGAGGACTTAAAGTGAAGAAAGTTCTGCTTTTGGTAGGTGAAATTGATGAGAATCCATTCCTCTATTGATGAAGGCCTTCTAGAGAGCGGAAAACAGCGACAGTGGCAACGTTCTCGAGCCGCCAACATTTTCTGGCCAGGATTCGTGCGTTGCTAATTGTTAACATGTTTCGCTAGAATCACAAAGCTCCATGAAATTGAGACAAAGCACTACTATTTTTTGAAGAGTGAAATCAGCCTTGAGTTAATGTTCATAATTTGCTTTCAGATTTGCCATCGATGTTCATAAACTGTATCCTGTCATGGCTGAATTACGTGTTTTCAAAACGGATAAGGAGCTGGAGGTGAGCCAAGTATTGAACTGTGTAGAAATTTCCTACTCTCCGAAATGTTCTTATTACGTGCCAACGCATGTGCCTACATTTAAGGTGATGAGATACGCAAGTAAAGTTGCTTCTGAAGCTCATCGTTCGGTGATGAAAGCTGTACGTCCAAGTCTATACGAGTACCAGCTGGAAAGGTATCGCTGCAAGTAAAACTAGCGCTCAAGTTGAGGACACGGATCACGGATTTGTTCAGAGAGAATTTGCTATGACCGGGTTCATATTCAACGTTTGGGAGGTTAGGAGATTCAGCTGAAGGATTAGATGAGCATCGAGTCAAATTGATGTGTACGTATTTAGTTATCTTTTCAGCTGAGTCTGCTTAGCTCTTACCCTATTCGGCACCCATATTTTTCAATATCTCTTGATTTCTTAATATTCCAAAACATCCCGAATGTTAGCGACCTAACTCTAAACTCTTAGTTATCTACTTGCTCAAATAAATTCCTTGTTTCCGTAATTTCGTGTTGCCCAACGGAAATGTAAGGAAGGCCTTCTTCGATTCAATCGTTATTTGAGAATAAAGTCAGAATATGGTTGTGACGTGTAAGAAGTGGTTTTATTGCAGTGTTTTCCGTCACACTTCCTACTATTGTGGTGGATGTCGTCACCTAGCTTATACCTGCATTGTGGCATCGTGAGTTCATTTTTAGGAACATTGCCTCTGTAACGTGTTCATATTATCTCTCTCAGAAAATCAGAAGCGCATTTGCATTTTGTGGAAGCCGTCGTCACTCGTACGTTTGGTCTGCACTCGACGCGCTTTTCGTTTTTTGAAACAATGTACACCTATTCTTTATACTTCGAAGCCTTGGGGATTGCTCACCAAGAAGTTCATTCGCATTTTCAAAACGGTTTTGGTGTCATATAGATATGTGCATGGAACATAGGCTATACTTCATCTTTCCTAGTGGCCCTCTGAATTCCAAAAAAGGGAAGGAAGATCTGTTCATGGTTTGATTTCATGGTTTGGTCCCCGTGATGCCGATGTTGTTCATTTTTGGTTGGCGCTTGACCTCAGCAAAAACTGGGGTGAAAATGGTGTGGCGCTTGAGCTTGCAAACCTCTTTTTGGCATTCAGCGGAGCGGGTCGTTCAGAAAAAAAATGAACTCAAGTTCTGTGCCCCATGCATGTGGTTCTAAATCATGCGAGAAACGTTTTTAAAAAGCGGGGCACGACCTGAATGACCTTCGTGGTAGCACCCATGAACCACAGTTCACTCTTCGCATGAAAGCGAAATCTCCAGTACAGTGGTTAAAATCCTATCATTTCGATTTTTAGAGTAAAAGAATAGTTAAAAATAGGGTTACAAAGGGTGAAATGAGAAGAGACTGACGCTCAGTCCGCTTAGTTTTATGAAGGGAAAATGAGAAGTCAGTTCAAGTTCTGGTTCCTGTCACTTATTTCTTTATTTTTAGAGGGTGTAACGGCTCCATTCTCCATTATGGACATGCCAATGCCCCCAATGAAAAGGAGATCCATGATGGTGATATGTGCCTTTTTGATATGGGACCAGAGTACAATTGCTATGGTAGGTAGCAAACTATTTTTACCATCATTTCCATGGAAGCTTATGAGTTCTCCATTGCAGCGTCTGACATTACGACATCTTTTCCTGCAAATGGGAAGTTCACTGACAAGCAGAAAGTAATATATAATGCGGTGCTCGAAGCCAATCGAGCTGTATTCAAGGCAGCTAAACCAGGCATGTTTACCTAACCTTCACACGTATGAAATGAATATTCTAAAAAAAAGATTTAGGCGTCCGATACACTGAAATGCATATCCTTGCTGAAAAAGTGATACTCACACATCTCAAAAAGGCTGGGCTACTCACAGGTTTTCTGCGATCTAATCAAGTTGTCTTCGTAATTACCGTTTTGTCAGTTAATTCAAACAGCCACTTATTACCTGTATCTAGTTCAGGTGAAGTTGATGAAATGGTCAACGCAAGGGTTGGAGCCGTATTTATGCCCCATGGACTTGGTCATTTCATTGGTCTAGACGTTCACGACTGTGGAGGATACCTGGGGGTATGAAGTTCCAAAAAATCCGAACAAAAAACAAATACTCGATTCAATATTATTGGTTTATTCAAAAAATACTTGACAACATAGGATGCGCTGCCGCGCTCCAATCTTCCTGGTTTGAAATCCTTACGCACTACTAGGACACTCAGAGAAAGAATGGTAAGGATTGAACAAAACATGTAAATGGACGTGCTTTCTGCCTGGACTTTAGATTTTGAAATTGTTTTTTTAGGTGATCACAATTGAGCCTGGTTGCTATTTTATTGACACACTACTTGACGATGCATTCAAAGATCCGCAGCTAGCAAAATTCCTAGTGAAAGCAGAAATCGACAAATATCGTGGACAAGGAGGGGTATGTGCATTAGGGTAGTGTACACTTTGCAGTTTGATTCGAAGTTCGAGTGTGAAGTAGATACGTATCGATCACGCAATCGCAAGGCCGCGGAATCACACGACCGATACTTATTTACTCACACTCGGTTTGCATAGAATGTTCCGCCCTTAGACTTCTCCCATGCGAGCTGACAGATGGGCGCAATAACTTGCTCATCACATCCGTACTCTAGGTTCGTATCGAGGACGATGTAATCATTTGGGAGAAGGGCAACGAATGTATGAGCGACGTACCGAGAACAATTGAGGAGATCGAACAATTTATGTCGTCAGGCGTGTGTAACGATTCCACTATAAAGAAAAGCATATGCGATCATCTCAATAAGCACTAACCATCTATTTCCTTCGCTTATCTACGGCAACATGACACTGTGGTATACTTACTCAATGCTAGTTTAGTTAGATATTCACATTGATGATACAGGTATTAGACATCGCGAATAAACTACTACATATGAATAGAGATTAGTGTACCAACAAGTTTGCAAACAAAACAATTTTTTAGCTCAAAAAAGGTCATTGCAAGGGAATTTGCAAAGGAATTCGCTTGGTGAACTCGATTCATGATGAACAGTTACATGCTGTGCTTCAAACCAACCTTGTTTGGTGCATGACACTGTTCATCCAAATAATATAATCGATATATTAGAATGAAATCATGTTTCGCTCTTCAAAAAGACGAGATAAAATGTCCATCTCAAGGTCGGCTCACCCAGCATTGACACTGAAGAGAGATCGATGAATGTCTTCTACGTTGATATTCCCTATGAACAGACACGCCAGAAAAGATGGACAAAGCATGGGCAAATCGTAGGGCACAGGACCAAGTGGAGGTTGACGAGAAGACGACGACGCAACGCAAAGAAAGGGCCGTCATTTTGCCAGGACTGTTGCCAATACATGGAATAAGCTTGTACCAAACATTTGTTTGATAACAGGAATATCCCAACGCTAACCTCACTTCAGGTAACGATGCTAACATTCGCAGAAGATAGACCGTGGTCACGTGGACCGTCCCGGTTCAGTTGTCATTCCAAGCTATTGATGTAACTGTCTTCGGAAAATAGTGGGCACCACTAATAAGAGTCAGCGGATTGAGAAGTAAGCGTTTTTTTTTTAAACTCCCAAAATTTCTTATACTTATGTTTCGCATGATTCGATGTTCTTGAGCTTCTGCTATTGTATAAGGAACCTAGCTTTCGCTTTTAGTAGACCAGTGGTGGGGAATCTGAGAGTCCGACATCCCAAGAAGATTTTTTGACATGAATGGAAGGCTGCTGTTGGGTTTTAGACAGTTCTTTCAGGATGCGCCACGCACTGGCTGCCTATCAGAATCATTTGTCGCGTGTTCGGCCCATATTGCAACTGTAGGAGGATTTTATCTTAAATCGATATCACTCTAAAAATTTTTATGTAACAAACTGACCATCAAGAGATAATTCATCGTACGCCATTGCAAATCAAATCCTTCTCTTCGGAGTGGAATCTCCCTATCACCGCCCTATCTCCGCCTGTTGACCAGCATTTCCAATTCTATGGTGAAGGTCACTTAGTGAAATAATCTGTTGGATTCTGGGGCCGTATCGAATAGAAAAGATCCCTTCATTTCTTTTTTTGGTTTCCAAAGATATAGTTTCCTTATTTCCGGTACATGCTTGCTTTCACATACAAACATTACAACTTTCGCCATTTCTTAGAGCATTTTTTTGAAGGAAAAAAATTCAAAGGGATTTTTTCTTCTTCTGCCTGGGAGAAGAATAGGATACGGCCCCTGTATAGGATGGATGCCTCAAGGAGGGTATGTTGGCCCCTCAAAAGGAAGAAGATGATGTTTTAGAGTCATATGTACAGCGGAAAGAGAGAGAAACAGAGAGAGTGCGGACAAGAAGTACCGTTCTCGCACTACGAAAAGAGTCAAATGTATTACTCCGTGCCCCCCCCCCCATCCCCCACTCAAGAAAGAGTAGTTAATCGGTTGCAGTATTCCAGGAGCCATCGTCGACGACAAATCCTTGCCAGAGTCAAATTCAGAAACCAAGACAGAATTTTTAAGGAACTTTGGTTTCTGCTCACCAAAGCGTCAGTGGCGACAACGATCACATAATCGGCAAAAGCACAGCAATAGATAAGGTACCAGCCGACTGTCATTGCAGACCAATCACACGGTTTTATTCACTCAATATCAAGATCGCCTTGTTCTTTTTTGGGCACTCATACCATCCTAACAAGAGAAGATCATTTCAGTTTGGTTGGAATACTAACAATATGGCTACTGTTATGCTGTTAAACTGATCATATTTTATGAACATTTCACACATTTTTTACCTACAATGCCAACTTTCACACAAAGCTGTGCTTTGCGCTATAGGAAAGTATGCCGTCGTTTTAAAGACGACATCTCTACGCCGCTCACATAATATGCTAGGCGGTGTAGATATTACGCTCCATTCGAATACAGCACGAAAGACATCCTGAAGTTACTCACCACGATCCGAATCATCCACTATTCTGACAAGTTGTCTCAATGTCATGATTTCACATTAGCCAGTATCAAACTACCAATGTTCCTGAGTTATTCTGCCTTTCATACCAGCGTATCCCATCGCCAAAGCGCGATAGATGGGAACTTCTAGGCGATTGATTGCAACGATCGTCAAAATACCCAGCAGTTTTTTTCAGAACTTGGTTACGCCCCTATCAAATGTCGTACAGCCGTGGCGATAACACATTGAAGGTCTCTGCGGAACTGTTTGCTGAGAATCGAACCCGTCTTGTAGCAGCACTCAAGGTCACCTTTTTCTAATTGTTCTGTGTGGAAAATTGTCTTGAGCACACTACCGCAGGAATACTATCGGTGATATGTCAAAGAAATCAGATTTATCTAAACCCGCTTGAGGCCAATGCCAAAATTTTGGCCTGATTTTCAGAATGTTGCGCCGGGAAGCGTAGTGGTACTACAGGGAGGAATCGAGAAGAATCGTTACAACACTGACGCAGAAGACTTACCTTTTAGACAGGTATTTTTGACTATCTACTCCATCTTTCCCGACAAAGTCTGATACAAGCCGACACACGTTGCTGATAAGACACATACTATCTACGGCAGCAAGTGGAAGTTCAGCACATGGGAACTATCAACTGCTATCCACTTTCTAATTATCTAACGTTTTTCGTGCATTGTCTAATAAACTGGAGCCTTTCATTCAGGAGTCTTACTTCTTCTGGACTTTCGGTGTTCACGAAAGCGGGTTTTTTGGAACTATTGATGTTGACTCAGGGAAAACGTGCCTTTTTGCACCAACTCTCGACCCTAGCTATGCAATTTGGGATGGCAAGTATGTTTTCTAATCACTGCTTTTTTGTTGGCTTTCAAATATGTAGCGAATACGTAAGACGAAAGGCCTGCTTATCTAGGATTCACGACGAATCCTTTTTCAAGAAGAAGTACGAGGTTGATGAAGTTCGCTTTCTGAATGGAGATACGATAAGTAAATACCTCAAAGAGAGGAAGGCGAAAAAAGTTCTGCTATTGGTGAGTCATTGAATGCTGTTTACTGAAAATGAGTCTTTATATTACGGGAGAAGTTCATTTAGAGAGCGGAGAACACAGACAGCGGCAACGTTCTGGAGCCGCCGGCTTTCCTCGGGAAGGAATTGTAAGTTTTCGCAAGTTTAACCCAATCGAGGTTACCTTAGCACTCACTGAGTCGGATATCGTAGCACAACCATAATTTCATAGTGCTTGCTTCTACAAGGATGTCTGCTGCTAACTTTGAGTCGTGCACTTTTCTGTCAAATTCCATCAGATATATCTAGAGAAAACATCTATATATAGCCTCTTTCGGACGATGCAAGGGAAAAGTTGGATATTTAGTCACACCGCTCACATAAAAAATGAGCGGATTACATACACAATTGTTACAGTTCACAGTATTCACAGTCGTTCAGGATCTTGATTGGGTACATTTAGATTTGATGTCGACGTCAATAAGTTATACCCAGTCATGGCCGAATTGCGTGTTTTCAAAACAGACAAGGAATTGGAAGTGAGTAGCCCTCCATGCTGTTTTCATGGAAGATTCACTATTCTGTCATTTTGGAAACCTAATTTATTTATTAAATCCACGTCAGGTTATGAGGTACGCTAGTAAAATCGCTTCTGAAGCTCATCGTGCTACCATGAAAGCGATCCGTGCTGGCCTATACGAGTACCAAATGGAAAGGTGCTACTTTGAGCCTTATACAACATTCGGAAACGACTGATTTCATTGTTCTAGGGCCATGGTATCGGTAACTCACAATCGATTAGCCCTCTCAGTTTGCAATTATTCTGCAGGAAAAACATATCTGCAGAATAGTAACTGCACCAGATTTTCCTGCAAAAGTGATTGCTAGAAATTAACACACTGCGTACCGGCGCTGTTTGCGGTTTTCCCGCTCGCGTGGCCAGGCGACTTCTGTTTCGGCCTGTGGCATGCATCATCGTATGATGCACTTGGCCACAGAGAGCGGTTTTTCTTCTAGGTGCTTTGAAATCTCTTCTTATAGGTCAAAATCTGTTAGCATATGTTCTCCTGTATGTAGAAGAACATATCCTGACAGATTGAAGCATCGCCAAAATGCTCAATCTCATTAATATGGCAATTTCTTTCTGTAATGATGAATACGAAGCTGAAAATATCCTACGACCTACGAAAACTAGGAATTCATGAAGTTATATGAAATTAATTTGTATGACATCGGAATCTATTCTTTGACCTTGCAAATCCCTTTGTGAAAACTTTGCATCTCTAACATCCAACAATAGTTTAATATTAGAGTTGGTAAGGTTCCAGGCATGTGTGTGCTTCTTGACTAGAGCTGGTCCATAGAATAACGAGAAATTTGAGTTTGAATTTGATGCATCACCATGTTATGCACGTGGCCACACGGGCAAGTAAGTGGATGCATCACCATGTGATGCACTCGGTACGCAATGTGTTAAACCGATATTCATACCAAGAACAAAATGTCGATAAAATTTAGACTTTTCCTTTGCCTTGACTTGAGAGGAGCAGAATTCGCGTTTTCAGTGGTGAACTATAAGATGTTATCTATTGCAGTGTGTTCCGTCATACGTCTTATTATCATGGAGGATGTCGCCATCTGGCTTACACATGTATTGCAGCAACGTAAGCCTATTGCTCATTGTGGAGTTCTATTACGCTATGAGTTGGGAAGTCGTTAAAAAAAAGAGAAAAGGGAGCAGCGCTACGAGAGTACCCAACTCATTACTCAACTCACTACTCTGACACAGGTGGTACGATGGATTGTTCCTCCGCTGAGAATGAAACAGAGGAGCTGATAGGTACAGCAGTGAAGGAAAACTGAAGGAAAGGGCTTGAAACCCGCAGAACGGTACCCTTCATTCTCTTGTGACGTCATCTTCTGCTAAAATGGCTAGAGTCCGACGGCGACGCCAGCGGCTGGGGTGGGGGTAGATGGACAAAGGGACGGTTGGGGCCTTGAAAGGCCGCTACGGGCACGTCTTTCGCGTGCAAAAGTACCACTTTTTGTATTACTGTGGGCTTAACTTCCCTTGATAGTACGTACGTTTGCCTTTCCCCAATTTATCGTGTCATCTGCCTTCAGTTAATTAACTGATGATGGATAACGTAAAGCACGAAAGAAGGGGAGCCAATGTTCAAGACTGAGTTAGGCAGGAATAAGTTCGTACAATTCAGAGGATGCAATGGCTCCATTCTCCATTATGGACACGCCAACGCGCCCAACGATAAACAGATCAAGGATGGTGATATGTGTCTTTTTGATATGGGACCAGAGTACAATTGCTACGGTTGGTTACAATGTAACTGCTACCTTTCTTGCCACCGCTGTAGCTCCGATGAAAAATATCCTCCTTTTCCAGCGTCGGATGTCACTACATCATTCCCTGCAAACGGGAAGTTCACAGAGAAACAGAAAATAGTTTACAATGCGGTACTTGAAGCAAACCAGGCAGTGTTCAAAGCCGCTAGGCCAGGTAGATTCCTCTATACTATTTTGATGGATACTAAAAATTCATCAACAACTCTTGAGGAGTTCGATGGACTGACATGCATCTGTTATCGGAGAAAGTGATACTCACTCATCTTCAAAAGGCAGGTCTACTAACAGGTTCGCTTGAAAAACACCAACAATCAAAGAATGCATTTAATGTCTATCGAAAATTTTACTTTTTGCCTAATCCAGGCGACATTGATGAGATGGTCAACGCAAGGCTAGGAGCCGTGTTCATGCCTCACGGGCTTGGTCATTTGATTGGTCTCGATGTTCATGACTGTGGTGGATATCTCGGGGTACTATATGATCTACAGTACAACACATTTCACTGATATGCATTCTGCATTGTAATATTCTTTTGTTAGGATGCATTGCCGCGTTCGGAACTTCCTGGGCTTAGCTCTCTGCGTACAACTAGAACACTCAAAGAAAGAATGGTAAGGAATGAAAGTGCTGATCGGTGCGACTTTGGGAACTAGACGAAAACTTCAAGTGGGCTTTCAGGTGATTACAATCGAACCCGGTTGCTATTTCATCGACACACTGCTTGATGCCGCCTTCAAGGATCCAAAGCTAGCCAAATTCCTGGTGAAGGCAGAAATCGACAAATATCGCGGACAGGGAGGGGTACGTGTCATTTGCTTTGTCCATAATAATAGATTCTTCATCACATACCTGCTTAGGTTCGTATCGAAGACGACGTGGTCATTTGGGAGAAGGGAAACGAAAATATGAGCGACGTTCCGAGAACAATCGAAGAGATCGAGCATTTCATGACGTCTGTAGTGTTCAACGACGCGACAGTTCAGAAGAGCATCTCCAGTCACCTAAAGAAGCACTGACTTGAATCATTCATTCCCTACGACAATGCGATACTGTGACCTTCATTCCTCTCCTCCCCCCCCCCCCACGGCAATACGACACTGTGACATCACTTACTGTTAATGAAATTCTGTTTATTTATCGTGTATGAGATTATTATACATGCCTTCAATTTACTGGTACCAATCACTAATAAACTGTGATGCATGGGTGAATAAGTGTTCTCCAGCTCAGAAACGGGCTAGTAGCAAGTAGCGCTGCTGACCATGCGCACGGTCTGGGAATCCATCCCTACATCGTGTGTCGTCCAGGACTAACACCTTTCCTCCTGAGTCGATACCAGACCGTTTGAGACGATGAGCACAGTGACTTGTACATCGGCCGGCCCACACCATTCTATAGGCCAAAGCGCATTCAGAATGAAACTACGATTGCAAGCCGGTAGACCGTCGTTGTCGTTACAAACTTCGTCAATTCTTGTGTTTGAACGGATCATACGATAGAAGAGTCGGATTACGATAGTTCCCTCGCAGGAACGCTAAAAGAATAATCAAGAAAAAGGTAAGCTTGCCTAAACCTAAGTAAGCTTTCAGGTGATTACAATCGAACCCGGCTGCTATTTCATCGACACACTGCTCGACGGTGAACTCAAGGATCCAAAGGTAGCGAAATTCCTGGTAAAGAAAGAAATCGATCAATATCGTGGACACGGAGAAGTGCGTGTCATTTGTATTTGAACATAACAAGAGATTCTTCATCTCATACCTGCTTAGGTTCGTATCGAAGACAATGTGGTCATTTGGGATAAGGGCAACGAAAATATGAGCGACGTTCCCAGAACAATTAAAGAGATCGAGCATATCATGGCATCTGGAGTGTTCAACGACGCGACGGTTCAGAAGAGCATCTGCAATCACCTTAAGAAACACTGGCTTCAATTAATCGTTCCCCACGGCAGTACGACAGTGTGACCTTCGTTCTACCACGGTAATAGGATAATGCTATATCATTCACTGTTAAAGTTTACCCGTATGTTAGCGAAAATGGGATAATAAATGAGTGTTATGACGCAAAATACTGAAAACGTTATAACCGCGCTTAGAAGAAAGTCTACCGCTGTGCCTTGTGCAATCAAACAATCCTCGACGTGTTCCCATACCGAGAAGTGAAAATTATCGATTCTGATTAGACGCCAAAAATTGCGAGACTTTTCACGTATGCCCAACGTCATTTTCCTCTACGTCCGTGCCATTTATAACCGGTACAATCCTGTAGAGAAATTGGAAGAATCTGGTCCCAGCGAAAAGCGTACTATCAGTGCAGCGCGCAACCGCACTGCCACGCGCCACTTTCGGATAATCCATTTGACTATGAGATCAAACGATTGAGATGCCGGTGCCGTACCGTTTGTTAAGAAGTGTTTCCAAAATGTTGTTTAGTGAACCCGTCTCGCGATATCACAGTGACACTTCATTACAGTCTATATCCCGATGCTAGGGTAGGCGTGTAAGCAGAAGTGACGTGGCTGCTGCCGCACCTGATGGAAGTTGCGTTTATAAGTTGTTGCCAGCTTTCTTTGCTGATATCCAGCAATGTGTGTTGGAAGCAGCTTATCTACGCAGCTTCGATCAAGTGCAGCAGCAGCCACGTCGCTTCCGCTTACACGCCTACCCTAGCTTTGGGATATGGACTGTACATGGGCTTAGTGCGCTCGGCAGGATACATCGAACATTTGACTCAGATAACCTTTGATCCATGAGAGTTCCAAAAGATTGCTTTTGATCCACAAGAAGGACTCTCCACTTCTCCAGTCACGAATTCCCTCGGTAATTGTCAGTATATTTGTCACCCGATCACAGCAAACAAGCTCACGACACCCAGTTCAACTTTGCATAAATAATTTCAAACTTGGGCGAATGTGATATAGTAACAAGTGACGCTGCTTACTGTACGCACGCTTTTGAAAAGTACTTGACCTGCAAAACAAGCCTTCCATCTCTTCAGAGTCGGATAACTGGTACCGCTTTTCTGCAAAACTAAGAATACCGACTTGTACAACGATTAGCTCCCCAATTCTTGCGCAGACATAATCGCGTTCAAAGCCACTGCGACTTCGAATAAAGAAAAATAAGGGACCTAAAAAGGGACTCATGATCGCTGAATGTTCTATCCTTTTTTGATTAGTCTGCCCGATGTCAAACTGATGCTATGGACATGATAACATGACCGATGGTAGCCTTAAAACTGGGAAGCGGTAAACACCGACTGTGTTAATGATTCAACACAACTCAGGAAAAGACTGTTCATTCATAAATACCGACATAGGATTTTCTACGAACAAAATATCGCGGTACAAAGTGAACCAAAATAGATTGAGTTAGGCCGTTCTGTACAGTCCGTTAACATTTTCATGAGGAAGAATAGCATGAACAATCAAAGAAAAATCGAGATGCAAACGAAGTACCGGTGTTGTAAGCATGGAAATGAGTTCAACATGAACCACCGAGTTGCTCCTGGTAGACCTGCAAAAAATATGTATAAGTGAATATTTGGAGATTTCTGAAACTGAGTTCTCATTCGAATCTCAAAGGTGCCAATTCAAGAAAACATACCTCGATTACGTCATCTTCTTCCATTTCCAGGGTTTTGGGAGTATCGTCGTCGTTGATACGGCGTCCGTCGAAAAGAAAACTAAACAATACAAGTATCAGTGAAAACTCAAAAAGTGGCCTCTTTATAAACCAATAAACGCTAGCAATCATTTACCCTGTTGTCAAAATTGAAGAGGCTATTAGGTAGAGCTTTGCGAAACCGTAAAAGTCCGGGGTAAAACACCCATGGCCTAAATTCCGCCCGGCTAGCCATGGTCGACGGACTACTTGAACTCGGTAACTCGGTCCTTTAAACCGCCTCAGTGTGATGCTCCCGCCTGCGCTCTCCGCGGATCCCTTCTCTCTCCAAGGCTCAGTCCCTGGCCTGCACCCGTTCTATAATCGTCTGTGCTCTCCGCCATTCGTGGCAGGACCACAGACGGAAATTCAAGTAGCCCGTAAACCGTTGGTCGTATGTATGACCAGTTTAGCTGCGCACGCATTCGCGTGCATCACAGGAGAATGCAATAGTTTTGAACGGGGATATCGGTACTTTTATAGTTCATCGTGGCAAAATCCGCCCACCTCGGTGGCGCCTAGCACAGCATTTTACCTGTAGCTTCACCAAACTTTATCCACTTTTTCCCGGCCTCTGGGCCTTCTTTCAATCTACCTCTAATATTACGCTGCAAACTCGACCTATCTCGGTTGCGCCCACTAATAGCATTTGGATATCCCTACGCCAACCCTTTCCACCGATCCACTTTTCCCCGACATCTGGGCCCTCTTTGAACCTACCTATAGTGCTACGTGGCAAACTCCGAATACTTCTGCGCACGACACGCCCAACAATACATGCTGAATTCTGTTCCCTTTCCGGGCTCCCCACTTTTTTCCTAGCCTCTAGGACTTCTTGGAACCAATTTATAATGTTTCGCGGATAACTTCGCCCACTTCCGAGCATGCTCTGCCCTCCGATAGCAGTTGACCCCCTTTCCTCCGCCAACCCCCTATCCACATATCCCGGCCTCCGGGACTTCTTGGAACCGAGTTATAAGCCAGCAAACTCCGCCAACTTCTGTGTGTGCCTCGCCCAACTTATATTTATGTTTCCCTCGCCCATTGACCTCTGTCCACGTTTTTCCCGGTCTCTAGGTCATCTCGGAGCCAAATTATGAGATCTTGTAAGGAGCGCAATCGAGTTATGAATTTCCGTGGCGAACCCCGCCCACCTTGGTCTATACTTTGCTCACCTATGGGAATTGACCCTCATCTCTACTCCAACCTGTATCCACTTTTTCCCGTCTCCGCGACTTCCTGGAACCAAGATATGAAATGTGGTGGGGAACTCCGCCCACTTTCGCGCATGCTCCGCCCGCCAGTAGCGGTTGACTCAACTCCCTCAGTCAACACCTATCCACTTTTTTCCCGTCTTCTTTGAACCGAGATATAGGCTCAGTTGCAAACTCCACCCACTCCGGTACACGCCACGCCCAGCACTAATTTTTGTGTTGCCCTCGTCCACCAACCTCTATCCACGTTTTTTCCGGTCTTTCAGTCACCTAGGAGCCGAGTTATGAGATTTTGTAGGAAACGCCATTTGCTTAAGAACACACTCCGCCCATTGTAGGCGAACCTCCGCTCACGTCATGTGTGCTGGGAACTCCTTAGACACTACTTTCTTCCAACTCAGTACTACTCATATCGACGCACGCCACGCCCACTGTGGGCGTGGCTCCGCCTGGCGATGTGTGCTTTGTACTTCTAGAGACCTGGCCCACCCATCCCAAACTTGACCCGGACTCTGTAGGTTGTTGTTCACTTAGTATCGAATTTCGTGACAGACTGACAGACGGACAGACAGACAGACAAACCTAGCGCATTGTATATAGTAGGGATTCCTGGAAGAGCCTGCTCGGTGTTACGAGCACTGGTTCTTGGAGGAAAAGGAAAGCGAATATTTGTGAATGAGACAATTTTCTAACAAAATTCAAGGAGGTTAAGAAAATTTCGTAATTGACGGACATTTTGGAGATTGAAGGTTACAAATAACTCCACCATAGAAAAAAAAACCCAAACGTTCAAACACCCTGGCTGGAACTATGGGGAGATCATTCGCGATGGGTGAGTTGGACCAACTTCAAAAAAATGGTCGATCTTGTATCTACCCACTTCTTTGAGACCCATTTCCCACCCGTCTTCACTTGTTTGACTATCCACGTACCTGGGTAAAGCATTAAAATAAAAAATAGCCTCGCTAAGAGTAGACGGGCTTCTGTTTATTTGATAGCTTGGGTTTCCTTACCTTTTTCTTTACTGCGAAAAATACGAAAGCTGCTTCCGCACAATGAAGTCCCTCCACTCTTAAACGCTTACTCCTGAATCTTAGCATCTCCGCGTGATTTAGACGCGATTTACGCGGTGAGCCGGTCAGCACCCCCTCCACGGGCCAGTCGACGGACATTTGAACTTGGCCCTTTAAACCGCCTCTGCGCTCGGGTCCCTTTCCTCTTCAAGGCTTAGTCCTAGGGCATTCACTCGTTCCCTGTTCTTCTGAGCTCTAGCTATCGCGCAGCACCACTGAGGAAAATCAAGTACTCCGTACCCCCTCAAGCCACATTGTGCCACGATTTCAAATTATTTGCCTAGCTTACCAATAAAGCAAGATAATCATTGGCTGAAAGGGTTGAGATTCGAGAAGAAATCCCCCAAACTTTAAACTAGATCGATTCTGTACCAATTCAAAGCATAATAGAAACCAAGATGTTTTGACCTTCCCATCAATACGAGATTATGGATATTACACAACGATTCCATGGGTTTAGCTTCACAAGAATGCTGAGTCGTGCCTGAATTCTTCGCCACTAGCGAGATCGACGCACCTTATATAAGTTAGTTCTTTCTAAAGCGCTCAATCAAAAAACCACGGTGATACGCGCGCCACAATCACTTGCTGGAATGATTCCTATTGATTTATTTCAGCGACATTCAAAAAACCGTCATATTGCCTAAGAAGAAACACACGCCCTGAAAACGAATGTGACATTTGGTGAAACTCGGGTTCGGGGGGGCCACGCGATGGCGCGGCACTCCTTCGTCTATTTTCCAAGGCTTAGTCCGATGGCGCGTATTTCGAAACTGTCGCGTGATGACGAAAGAGTAACTGTCCTGGGACTAAGCCTTGGAGAAGCAGACGAGCAGAGCGCCGCGCCACCGCGTGGCCCCCCCGAACCCGAGTTTCACCTGACATTTTCATTCATATTCTGCAGTAACACCATATGATGTAATTTTGCGCCAATTTGGTGCGACGTCTGCTCCCTCTAAAATAGCAGCAAAATGAGCATATTATTTATTCACCGCCCTGATCACCAGTAATACTTCCAATTTACAACCGGGCAGAAACAATTGAAGCCAACAACCTTAGAAAGAACTCTCAACACCTTTTTCTTTAATTAATTATTTTCTTTACCTTTTTGGAGTTCCAGCAGTAATTAATCCTGCTTACCGCAGTCAACCAATCCAGTTCTTCTAGCACGTCTTAGAAAAACTTGAAAAAAGCTTACCGCAATGAAGAGACGGCAACTCCGGTGCGATCCGCATAGGATTTCTTCAACTTGCCCATAGCAGTCCCATTTTTCACACGGAAATGGACCTCGTTCGAATCCTAAACAAGAATCCCTTGTACAAAAAAAAACTGGAGCAAATTTACAAATAATGTTGAAAAAATTACTCCGAGTGCAGAACAAAAAATATCCCACCTGTCCGACAACTTTTAGTTTAATGTATTCTACTCCAGCATCTCCTCCTGCCGGTGCTTCGCTGCCATTATCTGCCATTCTTTCTGATAAAACGAAATATTAAACACTGTGGAAAAGACACAGGAACACTGTGGCAATGCTGGAATAGAAAAGGTCTGAATGGATTGGTAGGCCAAACTACAACAACCAACACGA
Source organism: Teladorsagia circumcincta (assembly GCA_002352805.1). Taxonomy (NCBI): domain Eukaryota; kingdom Metazoa; phylum Nematoda; class Chromadorea; order Rhabditida; family Trichostrongylidae; genus Teladorsagia; species Teladorsagia circumcincta. The sequence goes on along the minus strand of KZ347961.1, from coordinate 2,477 downwards.
AGAAAAACAAAAAGAAAACAGAGGGAAGAGGAAGAAAGTAAGAAAATGAGAATGAAACCGAAACCAGCGCAAATAGCGCAACACAACCGTAGAAGGGCGCTCGAGCGCCACTATTGATCGAAATGCGAACGCTGGATTTCGCGCCCTGCGTGGCATGTGGGTCCGCCCACTTCGTGGATGCCCGCTGAGCACGCACACTTCAGCGATGAAAGGTCACGAAGAAGTCCAACGTGCCAGAAAGATTTTGGGCCACTGCCGATCAATAATGGGCGGGGCGTCCACGTGTGGTGACGTGTACGGTCGGTCGCGCAGCGGTCGACGATCGATAAAGGGCGTGGCCGCTTTCGCAATCGCTCACGTGATTGGTCCTCGTTGGTGACGTCGTGCCGCATCGTTTGAGTTGCAGTTAATGGTATGAGAATCGATCGAGATTGCGAAATCTGTTTTTAGTGCTTGCGAAGTTGTTGGACTTGTTGGTGCAACTTTAGCTGGGGACGGGCGAGGGAAAGTGGGGACACCGTGCTCTCTTCGTCTGCTACTTTAAAACTTAGTCTTAGGTGCTGTTCCTATTGCGGCGCCGCCGCGTGACATTTTCGAAATGCAGTGGCACCATTGACTAAGCCTTAGATGCGCAGACGAGCAGAGTGGTGGTGCCCCTCAACTAAATGAGCGCCGATTCTTTACAAAAAAACATAACTGCTGCATAATTTCCAGATCAGCAGTGGCAAGTATCGCAGAAACTCGTAGTCTGAGATAGCATACCAAAAAGTGCTCATAAAAAATTGTTCCGGTACCACACAGACTCTTCCCTTGAACCAGAGCTCATAGATCAAACAAGCTTTACATCGAAATCTTTGGGATGGTGATACGTAATTGTGGAGGAAGTATTGGTAGGACCAATACTGTTTCAGAATGCAAGAGCCACAAGTGAATCTGCTAATCAGTGATTCATAGTGATAGCTGATTGTTGATAAAAACAAACTGTAATTAGTGACAACTGGTAGAATCCAACTGCCATAGGCTAATCATTTCATCGGCAGAAAACATTTACATCTTGTGGAGACCGTCGTCACCTGTGGTGTGTACCCTGCACTCGAACGTGCTTCTGGTTTCCCGAAACAGTATGAGTTCTTCATACGCCACGAAATCCGGCATTACTTGTAGAACCACCTGGCTGGCCGGATCAAAATTGGGACAGGTGGAGCATGGGTCACAGACCAACTTGGCCGAGCGCCGCCTACGGTGTGGTGATGACGACGGCAAAAATTTCAAGTAGAAATCAGAAGAGCCTAAATACTGTGAGAAATGGGTAAAAGTCTGCATCGGGTTGTAAAACTGAGTTAGGGATTGGTACTTGTGGTGGGCGGAACGTCCCACGAATGGGCGGCGCCTGATAAAAATATCCATAATTCGGTTATAAGACAGTCTGAAAAGCAGAAATCGTTATGAAAGAGTAGTATCTTACCAAGCACACTTGGATAAAGCGGAGATCTGCCCACAATGGGCGCGTGTGCCTCAAATGGAAGCGGGGTGTCTACAAGCCTTAATAATTCTGGTCGGAGGAGACCTAAAGACTGAGGAAAGTGTATCGCGATTAACGGCGCTCATGTCCTTGGGGGGGACATCACAGAAGGGCCGATGGTAAGTGGCACTAGGACTAAGCCTAGGACAGGGGAGCAACGCCAAGGAGAATACATATTGCTCATATCTTCCATCCAGAATCCCTGTCATTGCCCAAGGCTTAGTCCCAAGCAAGAGAATTGACTCATTAACTTGAATGTCCCCCCCCCAAGGACATGAGCGCCCGATTAACAAGGGATGGAAGAATAAACATTGTTAGTGGGTGGGGTCTGAGCCGGGTGGGCGGAGTTTGCGACGAGACCTCGTAATTAGCCTTCAGGCTGCCTGGAAATGCTTGAATGTTATCGGTTGGAATCCTTCGCGTCTGGGTGGGCGGGGTTTGCGAAGAAACCCAACAACTTGCGCCAAACCCCCCGGGAGACCGGGCAGGAAGTGGATTGAGGTTAACGAAGGGGGAAGGTGAAATGCTGTTGATAGCGGAGCGTTCACCCAGGTGGGCGAAGGTAAAATGCAAGATTGGCATTTACCATTTATTATCGAAGGGGTGGAAGTGAAATGTTCACAGGGCTGAGCAACGCACCGGAGCAAGCGACGCCGCATCTAAAAATTTAAGATGGCCTGATCAGCGTTGCTTATCGCAGTGAGTAGCGCGTATAGTGTGAGTAACGAATTGGAAACCTACCTAGCTCCAATCGTTGAGAGCAGGTAGTACACGCCATGGTGGACGCCACGCAACCAAATGACCCCTTGCGACAGAGACGGGACCCCTGACGTTGACGTGTTCATTCTTGTATTCCCACCTGTACTTTGTATGAAACTTCATTTCTCCTCAAAGCCATGTGGGCTGTGGCCAATACCAACACCCTTGATTTTTGCTGAAATGGTCGTTCAACCAG
>KZ347959.1:23861-34066 GCA_002352805.1 Teladorsagia circumcincta | reverse complement strand
GTTAGAAGAAATGCTATTGTGATTACTGGGTGTTTCCGTTCAACATCACCACATCGATTATTATTCGACCGCTAAAATATCCTGACCTTCGATTCATGGGTTGTTTACAAAACCCTTTAACACCGCACTCCACCGCGCATATCAAACGGTGAGCTTCAGCAAAACAAGGTAGCCTGCTGAAGGTATGCTGACGTCTTCCACGAAGTAACTACATAACTGTTGGGTTCTTTAGTGGCGGAACCCAACGCTCCACGAGCTATCCACCTCCGCCAAAGCCTACCGTGTCATGCACGCGGTAGTGTGCGGAGCAAAACTGGTATAATAATATGGAGCCTGAGTGATATCGGAACGAGGGGAACTACTTGAGGTATAAAGCTTATTGGAGGGCCATCTATCAAGTTTTTTTTTTCAAAGAGAATATTCACGAAATTTGGTGCTCCTAAGGCAGATATGTACGTACAGTGGCGCTCAAAAGTATTCGGCCAAATGCTTTTTCGGCCATAACTTCTTTTTTGCCGAATCAATTTGGTTCAAATTTTGATATGTCTTGAGAACGAGCATTTCTCAAAAAATCAGCGCATTGCTGCTGGATAGGAGCAAGAGTGGAGGAAAAAAAAATTTTTCTAGAAATTTCCCGAGTATGACCAAATTCCAATAAAGTTAAAATTATTATAGAAATCTTATAACTCAACCAAACAATTGATCGCATGATAAATAATATTGAGCTGATCCGATACTTTGTCGGTAGCCTTCTAGAAATCCTTAGAACTTAGCAGGACTTGAGTATGGAATCGGGAGATTTCTGCCTACGGAGACAACTTTCTCCATTTTTCCTTAGATATGAAGGGCTTCTCGCCTATAACTGTGGCCCTTTTTCTTGCCAGAGGTTTTCTAACCCTTTCAAGTAATGTTCCGATATCAGTTAGGTCATGTGGATGGATTTTTCCATCCGTCCAAAGCGCGCCATGCTGTCAAGATAGCTCTTTTGCAGTTGAGGTGCGATGATTTGTGTAAATTTATTGCTAAAGGACGAGGTCAGTACCGTACAGCTGCCATACCTTTGGATGCGTAATACCTTCTGGAATCTAACTATAGCATCCGCGCTAGTCACTTCTCGAATCCTGTGGAATTTTTTCAGCATCTGTTACAAACTACCATGAGCGTGCCTCCACCCCATTTCACGGATGGCAGCTGATACTTTGGATCGAAATGTTTTCCGTAAAGATGCCACACATGCATTGCGCCGTCGCCACCGAACATTCTCTATTTATCTTCGTCGCTCCAAATGACGATGTAGTTTTTCCGGGGATCTCCAGCTCAAGCGTGCGCAGACCCATTCCATTTCTCAGCACTTGGCAGTCAAACAACTTTACGGGATTCGAGAAATGGCGAATGCGGATGTAACAGATGTATTTTCAAAGGTGTTTTGCATCCACTGGTATGGCAGCTGTACGGTACTGACCTCGTTTTTCAGCAATAGATTTGCACGAATCATCGCACCCCAATTGTGAAAAAGCGATATAAACAGCATGGCGTGCTTCTGACGGAAGGAGAGGTCCATACGCATACCTTGAGCGTCATCGAAACACTAAGGGGAAAGGTTAGGAAACCTCTGGCAGGAAAAAGAGCCACAGCTATGGGCGAGAAGCCTTCATATCTAAGGAAAAATGGAGAAAGTTGTCTCCGTAGGCAGTAATTTCATTTACCGATTCCATACTCAAGTCCTGCTAAGTTTTAAGGATTGCCAGAAGGTTACCGACAAAGTATCGGATCAGCTTAATGTTATCTACCATACGATCGATTATTTGGTTGAGTTACAAGATTTCTACAATAATTTGAAATTCATAGGAATTAAGTCATACTCGGGAATTTTCTAAAAAATCTTTTTCTTCCTCCACTCTGCTAGATCCAACACCAGCAATGCTGTTTTTGTAAGAAAGGCTTTCCTCAAAACATATCAAAATTTGAACCAAATTGATTCGGCAGAAAAGAAGTTATGGCCGGAAAAGCATTTGGCCGAATACTTTTGAGCGCCACTGTATATAAAGGTTTTCCTCTCGTGGTTGACCCATGTGATCCTTTTTCCTTTGCTTCCTCTTGCCCACTCGAAAGATATCTGCGGGGGAACCATGCACATTTTGCTCTAGGAGGGACAAATGACGGAGGGATACGACATGAAGACGGCGGTAAGTAAGCGGATTTTAAGCGAGGGAGTGGGTTGGCGTCGCACTAACCTTTGGAGCGATAGTGTTGGCGTAGCTTTCCCGGTTCTTGGTTCATCCAATTCAGAAATTCCCGTGTTTGAATTCCTCGCCCACTCTGCTCAGGGCTCTCCTTCGTTTTTAATGGAATATTTATACCTATGAACTGTCCTTTCCTAGGTTTTTTTTACCACATAATTTGCGGGCTTTAGGATCAGGGTCGACCGTCGCGTTCGCGCCTTTATAAGAGAGATTAACCTTGCTCAACTTTAAGGGCGGTATGATATGAAAACCTCATCTGCATCGACCCTGGAACTAGCCAGCGGGCTTGATTGCTGCTTTTTTGGAAAACCAACCTGGCCGAGCAAGTGTACGCACACTCATAACAATTTCCGAATCTACTAATGGCAGCGATAAAACGCTATGTAGGCATGGTCGATTGACTAGAATTGGCTGGAACCTCCCACTTCGTCAAGGTTCCAGTTCTCCTTGTCGACGCGGTCGCTTCAAGTTCTGCTTTAGTTATAGCTCGAATATTCGGTAGAAGGCAAGAACAATCGTGCGGTGAGAGCGAGCGCGCGGTTCTGATCGTGAGGACATGGAGATTCTACCGTACCGAACCGTAAACTCTTATTCATAGCGGTTTAATTTTGCAAATAAGGACAAGCAAGCATGCGCGTATTTCACTAGTGGGATATTTTTCAAGCTTTTAGTCTTATCTTCAAAGCAACTACTTTCTGAATATTTCGAAAAAGAAGTTTTGTTCAAGTGGTTTACTCTAATTTCATAGTGCAGTATGTACATAGCATCAAGTAGTAGCCCAAATCGTATTGAAGTATTGAGCACCCATATTTATAATATTCTAACGTAAGACGTACAGGCTCTTGTATCGCTAGGACACTGTATGTACGCTGGGTTTACGATAGGGTGTTCAGTCAAGGCCTCCAAGCTTGACGTAGCATGAAGTCGGGCCGCTTTTGGAGGTTAACTGAAAAATAACTTCCAGAATAGGGAACATAACCGGTTGGCAATCTAACGAGGAATGGTGAATTGTTGGCAACTACATCAACGAACTGAGAAAGGCCTGGCAAAGGGCGACAGAGGAACTGAGTGAATTTAATAATCCAATAATCAATAGGCGGATATACACGATATATGGCTTTAGTTTATTCACCCCCCCCCTCTTTCCAAGCTGTATAATTTCGCCTTTTCCATGGTAGTAACTGCCCGTGCCTCGTCTTTCTGTAAAGAGGAAGCATTGAGTCAAATATTGATCGATTGTTAAGCAAATATAGACCCGCATTGAATTACCACTACAATATTGCGTGCGAGTGGAATGCATGGCGCGGTCGGTAGCAATTGTTCTATGCTACAAATTTTTCTCACTTTGTTGACAGTTATTATTCTGTTTATCAACAGCATCAATCAATACCATTTGCGATACTTGGAGAAGCTTTATCGGTTCTGTTTAGTGAATAATGCTTATTTTGATGTTTGATAAGATTCGCTGAAATTTATAGCCCTAAACTGTTAAAAAAAGGCTCATGTTAGGTGAAATATTGAAAACAGGGTTCAAGGTAAATATGTAAACATTACACATTGTATAATTACAAGTAATGGTAACAAAACAGTAATGGGCTATTACGTTGCATTGGTTGCGTCCACGGAGACTTTCCCACCTGCTCTCTCACGCCCTTTCTCTCTCTACAGCTCTTATCCGTCACTCCTCGTAACCTCTTGATGACCCTTCCGCTGCTTTAATGCGAACGGCATGAGACAGGTCCACGCGTTGGACGCCTTTTACTCTCCTGCTTATCCCTTCTCCTTTCCTCATCCTTCATTTTTCATTTTTTCAATATTTTTCATTTTTTTTACTCTTTTCATACTACCATGGATATCTCAACTCCTTGGCTTCTACCTCTTTCATCTCTTTTGTGGCATACTTTTATGACAATCGTTATGAATATATAGAATAATAAAGTAAAATTATTATAAATAATCAAATAAAAATATCAACCATAAATAATAAAATAAATAATCGATAATTCAAGTGAGTTGAATAATCAGTGGTGGAGTCAACCAAAAATAATGTTCACGTGATTATCTGGTCCGATACCCACTTGGGAACTAGTTTCGCAACGATTCTTCTGAATAGATAGATTGATGAAGGTTCTCAGTCAGCTAGCCGGGAATCTGGAATCTTCGCCTACCTATTATTGCTTATTATTTTTATTTATTTTTTAGCCATTTTTTTCTAAATTTGACTGGCATCTTTATCCTTCGTGAACATCCATTCAAAGGTCTTTACTGTTCAACTCATTTACTTATAGGTTTATTTTCTAGAGAAATCAGTTTTTTTCGTCCCAAGTTCCAGTCGGTAAGCAATCAATAACATCCCTCGATGTTCGTCCTGAAGAAATCACTGAAAAAAAAAAGCCGAGGGTGACCTTTTCAGTGAGTCATTCACTGTGAAAAGCTGTTCGTTCGGGGATCGTGCCGATGTCGACCGAACCCTTTTTTTCAGTCTTTGATGTCGATGTATAACCCGTTTTACTTTCGGGATTCCGGGTAGTTCAGATGTATAGGAGAGTCTAATTAATTAATCAGCAAAATGATAAATAATTATTTATCAGGGGGTTATAAAGACTTGATTATTAATATAATTGATATTAATAAATCAATTACTGAGAGATTATAAAACGCGAAAAATCAATAGAGCTAGAGGAATGTATGCGGTTCTGTAGGAGACAACCAGCACTCAATTAGTCATCGATCGATCGGAAAACTTCTACAGCCACTTGTAAATCGATCGATCGAGCTACATACTAATTAGGCCGCCTAATAGATCGGTCAAAGTCATTCCAGTCGAATTGCCGTCTAAAAAAGTTCTGAGTGTTATTACCAGTTATCAGTAAATAGATTTCTACACATGCATACCGTCCAGATTAATATTGTTTTTGATTCAAGCTAATTTTTATTGGGTCACCTAGTACTGATTTTGTAGCAATGATCATATCTGGTTATAAAAATAGGCCATTATAATGAAAATTGTAATGATCATTTTTTGGTTCTGATCTACCTTCGAATGTTCCCCATCTTTTTTTTCCTTTTTACTTTTTTTTGTGGGTTTAGAGTGAGTTATCACTAACTGTCCTTCAATCTATGTGTGGACAAACCTCATTTACGCTTGATTAATACATTTTGAATTTAATGATTTATTATTTTTTCCACTGCTCTTTATTAACACATCTTTTAAGCTAAATTTTAATTATTATTATTTATTTGAGCTAAATTTCTATTTGGCTATAAATTGTTATTTCTTATCCAAATACCTTCTGTTTTATTCAGTCATTTGATTGTACTGCAATAGCGCGCCTTTTAAGCACAGCAAAAAAGCAAATAAAATGAATAGATAATTCTTATTGAGATGTTTTTCGGATTTATTAGCTTCTTAGAACTGTGTTCTGACTTTTTTAGTAAGCGAAACGATCGAAGACTTGAAAAATTATACAAAAATGTAAAATGAATTAAATTTCCTGGCTAGATGGAGTGCGCCCCGCATACGGCTTGAATGAAGAAGTACGATAATATTTGATAGCATAGGTGATCCACACGGTTGCTTAAAGGACCATCCAACACAAGGTGGCGTTCATATCCTCCCGGATGCTTTCTGAAGTGATCAGACGATTGCTTCACTATCAAAAGCTAGCTGAACGTGGATACGTTCCACAAGCTAGTGAGAGTGTTGATGGCACCATTTGTCACTGTGCTACTTGTGCTCTTGAAAAGACCCAAATAAAGGGCCATCCCGGCCTGAAAAGATTTCTCAAAACATCTGCACCGTCAGGCTATTCATGCTCGTCACCCTTCTTAACGGCCGTTGCTTATCGATTAGCTGTCCGATTATTGATTAGTGTTGATGAGATGTCGAGTGTCACTTATGTGTGTCTGAAAAGCTACAACTTGTTATGGGAATTTAATGGGCAGTCCTGAAGTGTTTTGATCGTGCGCTCGTGCAATTGGTGGGGACATTCAGAACAGGGCCGATGGTGGGTGACACTAGGACTAAGCTCAGAAGAGGGGAGAAACGCCGGAGAACACAATTTGCTCACATCCCTCTCCAGAATCCCATCTCCTCCCCAATCCATAATCATAATTTCAAGTGTAGGAAGTGGCTCACTCACTAGAATGCCAACCTCCCCTCCTCCAACGACATGAGCGCCTTCTGATCGTTGACAGGATCGAAACCTCAAAATTGTATCACCAATCGGATCAAGCTCTGGATCAGTTTCGAGTTTCGAGAAGATAATTTTCGTTGGAATTATCGATCGATTCTTTCCGATTCTAAAAATTTCTGGTTGGATGAACCTTGACCTACTTTGAGACATTTTGTTAGAGTAATCTCTTCACTTCTCTTCCTCGCAACTTCTTCTACTCAACTTCTCTTTTTTGTTGCTCAGTATGTTTGCTTATGTCCTCCGCTGTTTTTTACCAAATGTTTACTGGTTATTCAATTGTATTGTAAATATCTTAATTTACGACATCACAAAACTCCTCGCGTAGGAATCTTATCTTGAACTTACGTTCTGAATTAATTCAAAGACAATTTTCAGCATAGAAATTTTTATGTGATATAGTGATATGAAGAACAATTTTCAGATGGTTTACTTATAGTAATTAATATTTCAAAAAAGGTGATAATTAATATTTTAAAAAAAAGTAAAAGTATCGCCTGAAAACGAAAGATGAAAATTATGTCTAAACCTTTCTAAATTCACTGCTCATATTTGCTATTCGTGGATAGATGCATGCGCAAATGCTTTATGAAAAATTCATTACAATCTTTTTTATTTATTTACAAATAACAAAACAAGAACATAAACAACTATTATAATCGCTACTGTGCTGTGATAAAGGCGGAAACTTGTCAGCGATCAATAGATTAGGCGTCACTGGGATTAGCGGGACGGGGGTGCTTCTGACCTTTCTGATATTGTCTTATCAGTGCTCTCTGATCCTCGAATAATTGTCCTTGGAATTGCCTTCTTGAGTAGTTTATTTATTTATTTATTTATTTATTTCCTTATTTATTTGTCTGTTTATTCACATCTGGTGATGAAGCTATGCGGTCGGCATACGATGTGACATAGCAAAATAGCAAAGCGAATAATGAAAGAATGAAGCGTTAATCGTTTCCTTATGGGGATGCGCCATGCATCTCACCTCTATTGAGAATCATACCTGCTTTGAATGCGGATGGCACGAGCGGTTACCGCCTTTGAAAAGGCAAAATTATACAGCATGGGGGAGGTTCTAATCCACGGTGCCTCTAAGCCATCGTGTAATATTCCCTATTACTTACTGAACTGGTCTGTACTGAGACTTGTGGGGGCCAACCGCTGTGCAGGTCACCATTATTTTTTTTTTGAATCTTTTCAGACAAGGTTGATATGAAGACTGTTCCTCTGGGAAATAGAAGACTTGGCTGATTTGGGTAAGTTCCGATCCAGGGTCTGACGTGATAGTGGCGCTATTTGCTACCGCGCCACTTTCGCACTTGATGTGAATCATATAGCCAATAGTTTTCGGGAAATGTGACGGAAGCGAAACTATATTCCTACACTTTTCATCGATTTTTTGGGTGCAACTATCTACCTCCCATCACATTATAACCGAATTTTAAGCGAATTCGGTGCCTGTTTATGGTCGGCGGTTCAGAGGGGTCGGATCACCTACCCTTTGCTGTTGCAATTGGTGAAGGGGAAGGGTCTGACTAGCGCACCCCTGGAGCATCGAAACTTTCACTCACTGGATTCCCCTTTCTTCAAATACTGCCTTTCCTTTGCGCTTTCGTGTTCGTCACGATATATCTTCATGATTTATCATTTATCGTTTCCCACTGCCAGCCGACCGTCCGCCCATTTGTGGACCCACCATTAACCCGCTATCAACGGAATGTGACGTCGACATCGTCGTCGTGTATTTCGACCTATTACACTGAGTTCCCGACAGAAAAGAAAAATCCGCTGGTGGACACAAACCCGTCTTTCGTGCACGATCCCGTGTCACCGAAATGCATGCAGACATTGTTTGCACCTATTTTCCTGGAATTCCTGTTCGATTTCTTGAAAATTCCTAGACTAAATAAATTGCCTTTTCGCACGTAACACTACCTAGAACCTAAGGCTTTGGAAATTTATAATGCTTAATGAAATGGGTTGAAAGTTGTTGCTCCTTCTTTGATCCGTTTCAGGCGCTATCCCGAAATACGGGGGCTTGTAGTGGTAATTTGGGCAATTTGTTCAAATTTACACAAAACATCACTTTTTTCTTTTGAAAAAGACTGAGGTTTGATCTTCAAGGTTCCTGCCCCTTTCCAATCTTGTCCTATAGGATGCCCCGTAGCTTGCGTAACTGCAAAAATTAGGGTGTCCTGATCTTCGCAGAAGGTTTCTCAGATTCTGGAAAAATTTTCCTCCTAATAGGTGTATAGAGATATTATCCTTTCCCTCCAAACTAAATATGACCCTGCACGTATGACTGGGTAAGGTGATAGTGACTCGCGGAGGAGGGGGGAGGGGGGTAGTCCTTCGATCTACGCTCGACTCGCGATAAATTTTTGCGCTGCGAAAATTCCTGAATCGAATCTTCTGTTTATCAGCCAATATTTGTATGTTTAATGTATTTAGAAATACTAATCCTTTAAGATATGATTCTGAGGAAATTCGAATAATTTTTTAGGAGTAAGAGTAGGTAGAGGTGAGCAGATCTGATCTCATGCACTGACGTTCAGTGCTTTATAAGGCGATCTTCGTAGGTTGCAAGTGAGGAACTTCGGTTATTTCTTCATATTGAAAGCGGCCCTCCAAAGTGATTTGTCAAGACGGGGCCAGCTTTATTTACCAATTTATCCTGTAAAGCAATTTTCCCTGCGGATATCTTGCCTGGAATGCTGGCTTGTAATTTATCTTCTTTATTTCCTGCTTTCCTCGAATTGAACGGTTTTCTATGTTTTCTTAACTAGCATAGTCGTTCTTAATTCAGTTCAGGTATTAGTTTGCATTGACATTGAATCCAATAGGAGACAGAAGTCTCATAAAGATAAGCCATGCACTTCTTACCACTTTGAGTAGATTACCCGGGAATGGACGTTTTTACAATCTATACGATGTTGTCTGTGCTAAAACTCAGTACCTAGCATATTCTCAGACATCTGGCATAAATTAATCGCTCTCGATGGGGCAGACCCGATTGGCCGTAGCGGTGAATCAGTCTAGGTCGAGTATTCTTGCCCTGCACCGCATTTCTTCATTGCCTTCCACGTGTTTCACTTCCAGGCAATTCCGTTAGGTTTTCATGGGCGTTTCCAAAATCGCTTTGAACAAGAAGGGATTAGGGCCAATTCATTGGAAGAAGAATCCACGTGTGTTATGCTAATCGTAATTTACAAAAAATAATAAGTAAATACAATACAATACAATATGTTATTTATAGTAGTTCTGGACTGTTTATTTTTGTTCAATTCTATGAAGGTGATCTTTTCCCCTTTCCTTTTCTCCTTTTTTCCCAGTCGGAGCTGATGTGATCTCCCTGGATCACCACCACACGGAAATGCGACCCCGCCCAACAGGTCGAGCTCCGCCCACCACTGCGCTCACATTTGGACAAGCCCTGCCTTCAACCATACACGTCCTAAGAGGAAATTCCCAAGCATCTGGGACCATGCCTAAACTGCTTTATTGAGTTTACGTAGCGAGCGGGCCTGTTGTACGAAGAAACAGCCACACAAACACACCAGTCTGCTTCATATAGATAGAGGGTGAACAACTACTTCTCGATAACACTAGCACCCTTAGCAGATCTGATCATTAGTGTCTATGGAGCGGCACTTGCTGCTGCCCCTCTTTCCCCCCCCCCTTCCTTTGTACTGCTTTTTTTACCGCCTGTCGTGTGCAAAACTGCAATGCGATTACGCCGAAGTGCAGTTTTCCGTCGTAGAGTGGA